>OY856415.1:134586079-134888579 GCA_963693085.1 Alisma plantago-aquatica
CTATTTTGTATCATTTGTCTAAGCCTTTCAAGACATAGAACAAATATGTAAGGCGACAACGGGTCGCCTTGTCTTAGTCCTCTGTTGGCTTTAAAGGGTTCAGAGCTACATCCATTCCAAATGACAGTGCTTGATCCTCCAGTAATGGAATTCATAATGAATTTCCTTATATTGGTCGGAACACCAGTTTTCTGGATTGTTTCATCAACGAATGACCAGGCCATTTGATCGAAAGCTTTGGATAGATCTATTTTAATAGCCATAGCAGGCTTGCTATTTTTAGGCTTCATTCATTTGATAAGTTCTTGACCACTACGATGCTATCAGTAATTCTTCGTCCAGGAACAAAGATGCTTTGTTCTGGTGATATCCAACCCGCAATGAGTGGTTTGATCCTGTTAACCACAACTCTAGCTGCTAGCTTCAACATGATGTTGTTCAGAGAAATAGGTCAAAAATGTTCGCACCTTTCTGGATGAGGAACTTTCGGGATCAGAATAATAGTAGCTTGACACATATCTTCATTTAGTGGTAGACCTGCAACAACGTGTGTGATAGTTTTAGTGACGGCTCTCTTAAGCACTAGCCAGTTGTTTTGGACAAACCCGGTGTTGATACCATCGGGTCCGGCAGCCTTGGTTGGGTCCATCATCTTCAACGAGCTCTGGATTTCCTCACAGGTGGGAACGCTAGCTAAAGTCTGTAATTGCTGTGTAGGAGGCCTACTGAATCTGCCCGGCACATCAGTATAAGAAGTATGGCCCCGTATGTCAGGTTTTGATAAGATTTTCTTGAAGTGGCTTGAGATCATAGCCTATAGTTCATTGGGTTCTGTGATCCACTCATTGTCATTGCTTTTAAGAGATAGGATGGTGTTCACCCGCTTTCTTTGATTAACCCAAGCATGATAGAATTTAGTGCACGAGTCACCATTCTTCAGCCAGTTGATATGAGCTTTTTGCTTCATGTCGGCGTCCTCCTTATGTAGGAGCACTAATAGTTCCTCCTCCATCTTGATACACAGATTGTCTGATACGCTGTCGTAGCTTTCAGCAATCGCACTTTGTAACATAGATATATTCCTGGTGAGGCGTACCTTTTGAGCTTGCCTTTGCTTGTGCAAGTTTTTGAATCAATTCAAATGGAGATCTTTAGGATTGCAGTTTCAGTGTGGGTTTTCATTGTATGAATTTCCATATAGTTACTCAAGTTCATCTCTCAATCCGGGTAGTGGCCTGTAGTCAGAATTGTCCACTGTCGTGGTACAATTCACTACCTTTGTCTAGGTCGGTTCTACCATCGTTGTAACCTATACCCTAAACTAGGTGCATTAGAATCGACCTCTGGGTTTCCACCATTAACCTTACATCACCTTGTTCAAGGGATTTGTTAATTAATGTGAATTTCATCTCTTTTCAACCGTTAATTCTTCTTTGAAAGTAACTAAAGGCATTAGACTATCATTATGGTGATCAAGCATAACAATATAATTGAGAAAGAGAAATCATACCACGGATTTAAGAGACAAATTATGAATTACTATGATAAAAATGTCATACAATGCTTCCCCGGGCTACTCCCGGTCCTAAAGACAAAGGGGATTAGCCCTGCATGTTCATCTCAGAGAAAAACATGGTTGAGAAAAGGGGAAACATGGAGAAAAACGTGAATAAGTAATGAAACCCCTGAACGGAGAAGATCCAAGTGTTCCTCAGTGTAGAATACGCGATCTACAGCCTTTCGGCAGTGGAAAACGTCTTCTTCGGCTTCTGGAACGGCTGGGGCATGCTTCTGGGCTATGCTCTTCTCTCCACACTTTCTCGGGACGTGTGCATCGGATAATGACATGATCCCTTGCTCTTGGCCACCGTCATTAGGTATAATCACCGAGTTAGGTTGCGAAAATATCACAACTGTTGGATTAGAGCCAATCTGAAACTAACTTTGATCTGACGGCGTCGATACCATCGACACGGGTCGATGGTATCGACCCCTCGCGATATCGGCAAGCCTTCTTTTCTTTTCTCCATTGTGCCTGATGATGACTCGATACCATCGACGAGGGTCGATGGTATCGACACCCTTAGGCATCAGTTTTACCCCTTTTCTATCGCTGAAGCTAAACGTGTCGATAGTATTGACTTTGGGGTCGATAGTATCGACTAACTAGTCGCCAGCAACCTGATGGAATGTCGCTACCATCGACTCCCTGTCAATGGTATCGACTCTGTGCTGCTCCTTGCGGCTGGGTTGTCTGTGGTTGTGTCGATGGTATCGACAGCCGTCGATGGTATCAACAGCTGTAGATATGTGTTTTTCCTGAAATTGCAAAACAAAACCACATAAGCCGAGATAAAACATATTATTGTAATCATTTATGCTCAAAACAATAAAATAAGAGAGATTTGACACTGAGAAGAATCATAGACTAAAGTAAGTGAATTATGCAATATTAACCACCAAAATGACCAATAAATGCATAAAACGCGAGTAAAACAAGTCTATAAATGCGACTCAAAATCATCGCATCAATGACTGATTGAAATGAGTTATGTGATAATTTGAGTTTCTAGCTAAATATCATTTTATATGCATACACATTTTGATTTGTGATGCAAAAATCTCTAGCTGAGTTAATTGACATGAAATGCATAAGTTGTTATGGTAAATAAAGAAAATAGAAAAGGAATTTCCCTATATAGGGATGTAGTTGATGCCATGCATGAATAGTAGAAATGATGAATGTAAATGTTTATATCATTAGACATGTTATTTGTTTGAAAATATGAGAATTATTCTATATGCATGAGAAATGCGAAACTCTGAGAGAAGGGTAATTAGTATGTTAAGCATCTAAGAAATAATAAACCCGAAGAAAAGGGTAACCAATATGTTATACATTCAACTAAGTATCATCAATGATTTTAGTTCAATAGCTCAAGTAGTCAGTAAAACTACAAATAGTAATAGTAGATGTCATGAACACCGTAGAACCCTCCCTAAAGGTCTATACCGGGATGGGTGAAATAGGATATGGACTATCAAATATAGGAAGAAGTATCCTGGAACTGAGTTTCTAAATTCAACCGATTGGATATCGATGGTACTTTAGTTGAGTAGCAGAGTACCCAAAAATAACCAGAGATCCTGGTGGTACTATTTCAGTAGTAGGGGTATCCAATAATAACTAGAGATCCAATGGTACCCACCAGTTGAAGTATACATCCCTTGTGGAACTATTTCTTCTGGAAATTACTCCATTTTGCATGTCAGCCCTAGTGGAACCGCATTACGTAGAGTTGAGGCATTTTAGCCTAGAGGCACCCCTCCTGAGTACCCAGGACAAGGGGCCACAGTTTACAGATGTTGTAAAGCCACCGTTAGGCCAGACGTGGCAACCTTGTTGCAGGCCGAGGTAGTTATTAGTAGTCTTAAGGTCCCGAGTTTACCTTAGGACTTGTACGGTAAGTCACACAATAATGGCTTTTACTTGGATGGTACAATCCAAGTGAGTTCAGGGGCAAAGTAAAAGAAAAGTTAATTGAGTTCAGATAAAGAGTACAATAGTCAGATCAGTAGGTTATGTTTAGTTGGCCAACATAGTAGTAGTTAGTTAAGTAGTCAGGTCAAGTCAAGCTTAATGAAAGATTACAAAGAGAATACTGAGAAAAATGTTTAGATATTTGTATATTACTACTGATGCATTATAAGATGCATGAGAGGTTAACCAAGTGTGTGTAGTTATTCAACTATTCTTTGTATGTTTTTGGATTATTAATTTTCTTTGTGGTTAATCAAGCATGTTCATATATTGATTCACTCTTGTAGATGTCTAGAGTATTTTGCCATATTTATGTTTGTGAATGATTAGTCTCTTTAGAGCTTATTTCTATTATAATTGATATTAGATGCAAAACAATATACCTATTATTATATCAGTTCTTTAGACTATTTCTTTGAAGTACTCATTCACTGAGCGAGTAGGCTCACTGCTCTACTCACAATTTTTAGGGATAACTCGTTGATTGAAGATGTCATTGCATCAACATAGATATGCCACAAGAGTTAAGTATGAGATTAGTTAAGTTCAGTTGGTCCCTGTCACTCTAGGTCCTTGTATAGAGTTGAGAGAGAATTCTAAGTGATGATTTGTATCTTTGTTTCCTTAATGATAGAGTATATATCTGGTTATCATGTTGTATGTACATGGAAGTGAGAGGAACAAAATGAATGTTTGGACTTGTATCATAAATGTTGAGATCATATTTGAGTAATCAAGGTTGAATTCCCTTGTAAAGTTTGTTTACGTGACCGAATGTGAAAAGAAAACAAGAGTTTGAGATAAAGGAAAAAGAAAAAAATTGGGAGTGCACTTTGTATCACGTATAATCCTCAAACTTATGCCCTAATCTGATGATTAGTGGTAATCATGGGATGTGGGTGTAACATCTTAAGTGATGGGACCCATAAAAAAGGAGGTAAACCTTGGTAATATGGGTAGTCCAATCATTCCTTATAAGATCATTTTATCGGAGGCCTCAAATCCTGGGAAGTTACATATGTTGTAGTGCAAACTCCATCTTATTTTGGACAGAGCAACTACAAAATTGTAGTATACGTGGATTGATTTTCTTTTCTCTCGCTCATATATAAGTTTTTTTTGGGCATGTTTGAGTTTGGATTGGAAGTAGAAGTGTATTGTTAAATTTCTTTTAAGTAGTCATAAATTTTCATTATTATTTTAATATAATTAAGTTAGTTAACTAGGTCGCCCGTGAAGCCCATTAACTAAATGGGTGGGTATGTGCTTGGTTATTTTTCAGTAGGTGGAATAGTCATCACCCAAATCTAGTTAATGGTTATACCATGGGTGCCCATGTTTTTGTATTTAGTTTGATAGGTCTAACTACCACGACTGTTCTTAGTCACCATGGTCATTCCATCCTTTTCACAACACACCAGTGGTGGGGCAGAACGACCATTTTTCCCCTAAACAATAGTGCTTCCCTACACTTGATATACCAATATATCCCTACTTAATCGCCACATAGGTTGTCTCCACCTAGCACCTATTGTCCCCACCAACTCATCTATGCTCACTCCCACCTTCGTCCACCCCAAAAACTTATTTTTCTAGGGGTTTCACATGATTCCCCCATGCCATTCCATGCCACACCACCTTGGATGAAGGAGTTTGCCCTTATTCCAACTTGAGGTGAAGAAGGAAGCTCGCCATCGACCACCTATGGCTTATTTCTCTATTTCTTTTTCTCTATTTTAGTTCCCCTTTTTTATCAAAAGTAGCTAAGACCCTTTAGTGGGTTGTTGAGGTTAGATATGTGACTTTGATATATGTAAAGGGGAATATTTATGTAAAACGTTTATATTGTCATTTATTATGTGTTCATGCTTATTCTCTCTTCCCGCCTCTTGCTTTGGTGTTTTAGATATGGAAGCACCTAAGGTTCAAGGAAAAGAGGGATTTTGAAGGCTTCAAAGGGAGATACTCCTAAGGTCACTTGTGAAGCCTTAGCTAGTTCACCTCTCTACCCTTCTACCCCTATGTTCCACTAGACCTAGGTGGGATATCTAAGTATATAAGTGTGTCCCTCCCTCTACGCTTGGGAAAGAGAATGGTAAAGGTTGGATATGGGGTATTAGGAGGTGAAACACCCTTGTCCTACACCTTATGCCAACCCTTTCCACCTAGTGAACTAGTAACAATTCCATACATTAGAAATGTACTTGCACAATGGGAAAGGGAACAACCTATAGTTACTTATAGGGGACCAATAGTGTATTTACCTAAGGTTGAGGGGAAGACAGATGTGAATCACCACCAAAAATATAGAAGTGCACATCATGTTAGATAAGGTTCAAAGATAGAGGACACTTGTGGCACACCGATCTCACCAAAGGGATATTACTCAAAACCAAAATGTGAAATCATCAACTAACAATCACATTACCACAAAATAAGGTAAAGTAAAACCAATCTTAGATAAACATCTTAAGCGGAAACATATACATCAATGTTCACCAACCATGCCACCTATACCCCATATCATTCCATAAGGGTACAAACATAACTATATAGTGGTCATTTTGACACAACATGTTACAAAAGATAACATGTTCACATATACAAGACATACATGTACAACAATGACATTTTTCCAAAAACCACGTATCGATGTACAACATCTACAAAAAAACTCCCCCAAGGACCTAAGAATACATGGATGACACATAGGACTCTACTAAAAAACACTACCAACACATCCAACCTTCAATAAACTACTGATATCCTTGTTGCTCTTCCTCAACCGCCCAATCTCTACCGCACCGCGCATGACCACCTAAAAGATGTGGAAACTCACGGGATAAGACCAACATCCCAATGAGAGATATAACTCTCTGCCAAGAAATATTGTTAACACATATATGTTATAACTGATTAAACATTTACAATGGATTCAACTAAATGAACAAGTAAAATTTATAATACATATTTGTTGACTTGAGAGTTATACATTGTCCATATTTTGATAATGACTTCAACATTCCATTCATATGTATCAAATATGTTTGTTTAAGATTATTTCAGGATTTAGGTACATGAAAAGGATCAAATTATACAAGCCCTAGCTTGTCCAAGTTCAAGTCAAAAGCAATGCAAGTGTGCAATTTGGGAAATCACTCAAAACCACCTTAGAATATTTTTGTAATCAATTGTATTGATGATATGACTTGTAACTAAGATGAGAAAAAATCAGGGACACTTAATGCCAACGTTTGATAACTCTAAAATCATTTTGAAAAATTTGTCCCGAAAACTCTGTCGGTCGAGTTTGGATCTCGACCGACCATTGATGGATTTTTGGAAATGGATAAATCAGTCGCGTTGTACACTCATAGAATTTGACTGACCGACTCACAAACCAAAATTGGTTTTGACTCATCGATTGAGTTTCCCAGGACAAAATCGACCAATAGTTTGAAAATTGGCTTTGTCGGTTAGTGGATTGGTTGAGTTATCTTTGTTGAAACTCGACCAAATGTATTGTACGAAAAATGCAGAAAAAGTGATTCCAACCATTGGAGAGTTGTTAGAAACAAAATTAGATATGTTGAAAGTTGTAAAATGGCTAGTTTTTGTTCTTAAGTGATCCCAAACTCAAAGGAACTCCCCATCTATAAATAGTACCTCTTGGAGTTCATTCCAAGGTTGCTCATTCATGCTATCCTTGGTCCTTTCTATAGTTGAGTGTGCTACAACCCTTTGACCCTTTCTCTCTCTCATTTATAAAGAATTTTGTGATTATGAGTGAGTTAGGCATGTTGGAAGAGAGCTACCTCCATGTTATCTTGTAAAATTCTCATTCCTTCCATCTTCCCAATCCCCTTTGTTGAGGTGATCTTCTCTGAGTGAAGGAGGAGTTTCTATTCTTCTTCAAGGTTGAAGAAGGTGTGAAGACCTTCTCCAGGTGAAGGAGAAGGATAAGGACAAAGTGTAAGATTCTAGAAAAGTGGGTAATTCCTTCAAGGCCAAAGACTTGTTTCATGTGTGGGTAAGTCCTTGGTGAAGGCTATAGAGACCTTGATCAAGTGGGTAAGTCCTCGTATAGGTGAAAGACTCTTGTCTTGAATAGGTAAGTTCTTGGATGTATGGTGGTCTCCTTGTATCTCTTATGATGGAATATATGTATGTATGGGTTTCAAAGTCCTAGAGGTTGACCTCTCTAGGTAGTGGATTGATGGTCTCCTAGTTTGGAGATTGGAAGCACTCTAACCACCTTGTCCTAGTGTTTGTTTCAATCTGTCTCATCCTTACTATGCTTGCTTAGCTAGAACTTCAAATTTTTCTTAAGCATTTGGTTTCAATTGATATAATTTGAAGGTTTAACTATTCTTATGAGAATTTTGAAGCTCTATTCACCCACCCTCTAAAGTCCTAGATCCAACAAGTGGTATCACAATAAGTATTTTCTCCAACAAATCTCCCATGAGACAAGAAGATGGGTGAGAACCTACTCTATTCCCTCAAACCTAGAGGGAGGCTTCACAATGTGCCCCTCCGCTCTATAATGACACCAACTTTCTCAATTAGAAGTGGCGGATGTAGTTCTACATTCAAGGAATGAACTTTGATATGTGGAAGGTGATAATTACACCCTATAAGGAGCCAACTAGAGCTATGCCAACATGGGATGAAGCTGCCCTAAAGAATGCCCAGCTCAATGCCAAAGCAATTAGCATCCTTTATGTAGCCCTCACTCCATCTGAATTCAACCGCATCTCCTCATGGGATACAACCTATGAGATATAGGACAAGTTCTACATCACTTATGAAGGCACAAAGCAAGTGAAGGAGTCAAAGATCTATATGTTGAACAACCTCCTAGAGAACTTCAATATGGGTAAAAAAGAAGAAGTTGCCAAGATGTACTCAAGGCTCAACATAGTCATAAATTGCCTAGATGCATTGGGACACACTTTGGATAGAGGAGCAATCAACTCAAAGATCTTGAGGTCTCTTCCAAAGAGATGGGAGTCGAAGGTGACCTCCATTGAAGAAGTGAGAAGTCTTGGTGACATTCCAACTAAGGATCTTATTGGGAATTTACAAGCTCATGAGAAAGACTTTACCAGCAAGAAGAGGAAGCCAAGAAAGAACAGAATGAAGCAAGTAAGATCAAATATAGTGCCTTCAAATCTCAAGTGGAGGCCCTCATCCTTCAACAACAACTTGCTTTCTGGACCACTCCCTCTTCCTCAAGTGAACATGATGGCCCTAGTGAGCATGAAGCAAACTTTTTCAAGAGAAATCACTTCAAAGGAAAGTAATTTTCTTCTTCTACTCCAAGGAGCTACAAGTGTGGTAAAAAAGGACACTACAAGAGTGAATGTCCTAAGACAAGAAAGTCACACAACAAGAGCAACTCCAAGAAGGAGGAATAGTACAAGAAAGATATCAATACAACAGGAAGGACAAGAAGGAGAGGAGACACAAAGACGCAACTCATGCATCTTGGGAAGGATCACCGTCCAGTGGTTCAAGCTCCTATGAAGATGGAGAGTGCCACCTTGCACTCATGACATCTAATAGTGAAGAAATTGGTGAGGTAAGTGAGGTAAGATTACATGAGTTAGCTAAATAAACTCTTATAAACATGCTTGTTACTACCCATTCTTCTTATTCCAAACGTAAATCTAAAAAGAAGATGTTAGATAAAATCATTGATGATTTATATGTTAAACTTGATATCCTTGAGCAAAATGAGAAAATTCATCTTGATTGCATTGATAACTTGCAAGGCCAATTTCTTGATCTTGAGCTCCAAGTCTATCTTAAGAACATTGAATCTCTTAAGGAAGACAACCAAAAGTGCCTAAATGAGCTTGAGACACTTAAAACTAAAAATTCTAAACTTAAGCTTGTTGTTGATGCTCGTAGAGATGAGAGGGATGTTAATATCAAAGAAATTCAATTGCTTAAATTTGAAAATACTAGGTTGTTGGCTAAATTGGACATTATTATAATCCCTTTTGTTTCGATGATGACAAACATTTCATTCTTGTGGATCTAACGTGCTACTTGAGTGTTGCAAGAACAAAGTGGATTACATAACTTGGAAGATCTATACGCTCAAAAATGCTTTATTTCATGATTGTAATCAAATGTAAAAACTTGTACAAGTTTATAATGTACAAGTACTTAGATATCATGTAAACCAAGCGTTTAGATCTTCCCTAGCAAATCACAACACTTAGATAGGTCATCCCCTACAATAGTGTCACAACTGCACACTCATACACACACTCAGTACTTAGTTTAAAACTTTGAAACAGAGTCATTCTCGGTCGACAAACTTCTCGACCGAGACACTCTCGATCGACAAACACTTCGACCGAGAATGACCCAACTAGCCGTTAGACACAGAAGACAAGGTAGTTGGGAGTTGGACTAGAACGTTATACAGACTTGCTCCAGACTATCCCTCGGTCGACAAAGACCTCGACTGACTAGGATCTCGGTCGACAATTCCTCGATCGAGAATGTCTTTGTCTGCACTTTTTAGGATTAATTAACTAGCCGTTGTTAAAGCAACTAATGGATACCTAAGGGCTAGTTGAGCACTTAGAACCCCCTAGAAAGTGTCTAGAACATCCTTAAGCATTCATAGGCCATTCCTATAAATAGGACAAGCCTTAGGACACCTCACACACACTTGTGCAACACTTGAGCATATACTTGCAATTGGAGCTTATCTACTTGAAGGGTACTAATCACCCTATCTCATTAAAGGTACCATTATTGTAAACACCATTGATTTACATCATGTAATTGACCGCTTAAACCATTGACCTTTATTCACTTTAAGTGTTCATACAATTTGATTAATTACTTTCCAAATGATCTTGGTCACTTATACCTCAAATGGTCTTGACCAATCATACCTCAAACGGTCTTGGTTGAATACTCAAAACTGTTTAGTAAAGTAGGTGGTGAAGATCGTTTTCCAAAGTTGACTTTTTTTTGAAACCGCATGCACCTAAATGGTTTGGGATCGTTTGTTCCCAAATGGTCTTGAGATCGTTTGGTCCAAACCCCGTCAAAACTGTAAGGACCAAATAGGGTCTCAACCACT
This sequence comes from Alisma plantago-aquatica, assembly GCA_963693085.1. Classification (NCBI taxonomy): domain Eukaryota; kingdom Viridiplantae; phylum Streptophyta; class Magnoliopsida; order Alismatales; family Alismataceae; genus Alisma; species Alisma plantago-aquatica. Next base: position 134,596,732 of record OY856415.1, read on the forward strand.
CCAATTAAATTAGGGTTTCCAATGTTGAATCCTTCAACCATTGAATTCATTTATGCAATCATCAATTGGACCCATCACCATACTTCAATTAAGTTAAATATGTCAACCTTCAACTAATTTGACCCTCAATTGATCATCAATTAGGTTTGGAATCGTTGATCTTTCAACATTAATCAATGTGAGATTGGTTACTTTGAAACCATTGAGCCTTCACCCAAATTGGGCATGACCTGACCCCAAACGGTCTTGAGGTCGTTTGGATGACCTCCAAACGGTCTTGAGACCGTTTTCCCATGTCAACCTCAAACTACAAGTCAATCATCAAAGTTTGGATCATTGTATTGATCACCAATTCAGCATTTGATTGCACTTCAACTTAGTACCTTTAGATCTTCAAACCCCTAACAATAGTCAACCCTAGACCTCCAAACGGTCTTGGGTGACCCCCAAATGGTCTTGGGATCGTTTGGATGACCTCCAAACGGTCTTGAGACCATTTTCCCATCATATCATCATTAACCGTGTCATTCAATTAGAGTTTGGATCCTAGGATTGGTCACCAAATCAGCACTTGATTGTATTTCAATTTGGTATCTTTGGACCTTCAAAAACTTGACCATACCTAACCCTAGACCTCCAAACGGTCTTTGGTGATCCCCAAACGTTATGGAGACCGTTTGGGTGATCCCCAAATGGTTTTGAAACCGTTTGGGTCAATCAACCCAAAGCATCAACTCATTCAATTGCAAAATCAGCACTTAGCCGATTAGGGTTTATACCATATGTTTGAATCTTCAAATACCTAACCATACTCAAATCTAGACCTCCAAACAGTCTTGGTTGACCTACAAACTGTCTTGAGACCGTTTGGGTGATTCCCAAATGGTTTTGAAACCGTTTGGGTCAATCTACCAAAGTTTCAAACTCAATCACTTATGAAATCAGCACTCAACCCGATTAGGGTTTAGGTGATTGATGGACCTTCAACTCATGAAAAAATTGGAGTTAATAAATAATAATTGATGGGTCATTAACCTAGATCATTATGAACAAATCCCAAAACGGTCAACCCTGGTCAACATCACCAAACGGTCTTAAACTGTTTGATTCTATGCGGTTTAGTGAAACCGTTTCATTCCAAACGGTTTGAAACCGTTTGCTCCCAAACGGTTTGTGAAACCGTTTGGACATTTGATTGAAACCGTTTGGTATAGATATTTGGGGAGGTGTGTGATTATGATGATGTCATCATCATCAAGCCCTAGACCCATGAAACCTGCTGTGATTTCCATGGAGATTGCATCAATCAACCAAATCAATATTTGTAAATAGAGAAATGATCATTATTTGATGGGGAATTGAATGCAATAACAAAGTTAGGGTTTCAAGTTATAAAACCCACCTCCAATTGAGATACAAAGCTCCAATATCACTCCAAAAATTGTGGATGAACTTTTGCAACTCCCCTTAGGCTCGTCCTCAAGCTTTTGATTGAAAAGTTTGGCTAGGGTTGAAGAGGAGATCGAATTAAGAAGAAATCAATAATTTATTTTTGATTTCCACCATGGAATCAAGGAGAACGAAGGTCAAGGACTTACCAAAAGGTTGGGGGTCGTTCTCTTCTTGATCCCAAGCTCCCAAGGTCGTTTTCCAAGCAAGGGGTGGAAGTAAATCCGAAATTCCCTTTCATTCTATGGATAAATGAGCTTATATGTGAATTTTATTAAAAAATTCAATTAGGAGAGAGAAAGCAGGAATTATCCCCTCAATTCCCTTTCCACTAGACCCCTCTCCTTCCTTAGAGACGAGGCTATCTTCTTCGCCTCTTATTCCCTTCAATTATCCACATTTTAAAGAAAAGCAAAATAAGCACCTTAACACTTTTTATATTAATATCCATGACTTAGTGGATATTTCTTTTCCTTATAATAAGGTGAGTGGAAATTCCACCTCCTTGAGATATTTCGTGGCTATTGCAAAGCACAAAGACGACCATACATATCTGAACTCAACCATTTTTATTTTGGTTGAAAGCCCTTTAATTATTACATTCATTTTTGCCCTAAATTGAATTAGGGTTTCAATTAGGATTAACTCTTGATTATTTTAATATCAAGATTCTCTCTCCTCCAACTTAATTCAAATGAGGCTCCCCTCTCATTTTCTTTGCTCTACATGAGGCCAAGAAACATTAGGGACCTTATTGAAGTTTTAATTTGCACATTTAACCTTAGGTTTTGGGTAAATTGCACTTTACACCAAAACATGGTTTTAATGCACAAACATTGTCCAACAAGCTCTATCTTAGTGTCCAGGCTTGTGGAAACCATACCACTACATCATATTCATTATTATGATGTCTCAATATCATAGTAACATATTATTATGTAAAATTTGCAAGTTATCACTTTAACTTGGGTAATTTGTACTTTAGTCCAAAATAAGCAAACATTGCTTCAATATTGTTCAAACAGGACCATAATTGAAACATAAGTTCCTCATGAGGCCTAATTGCTTTTCACAAGATAAGATTAAAATTATAATCATATTTCTTAATCAAAACACCTAGGTTTAAAGCATAACCCAGGTTAGGGATGTTACAAATTATCCACCCCTTATAAGGATTTCGTCCCCGAAATCCCTAGATAAAGAAAAACATATAGTATTCATGCATCATATCATTATGTCATCAAATAACATTTCATTATTATGGGGACACCATAGATTTTTGATCAATACAAAGTTATTCCATACAAGTTTATCATGGAATGATTCACATGGAGCATATACTCCCATGTTCCTTAGTTAGTTCAATATTTCTCTTTCAAGATCACAATTATATTTTGTCATCTACTTGAGACTATAAGTCTTTTCATACTCTGATCGTGTCATCTCACCTGATAACACCATACTAACTTTCCTTATACTAGCACTAACTATCTCATGAGTTGTACATTCTCTTGTCATAAGGAAAGGTTACTTATCAATTGAGAACTTATCTCAAAGATATCATTGATTGTTATGTTTGTGCAAAGCATAAACCCCTAACATGTGAGGTACATAATATTTTGCATGATGAATCTGATTTCATAGTTGACCATTCCAGGTAATCAACATAGATCATATGATATTTCTTTAGATACCAGTATCCCTTACCTTGGTATCTATTACATGTGTTAAAAACACATCACATCTTTATCTTCCTTTCCTATTGGGACATCACTTGTTACAGATATCTTTTCCTTGAAACCAAGGTCCAAGGTAAAGTGATACTTTTCTAAGTATCCATCATCATGAACATTTTTATCTTATGCACATCAAGTGTCCTAAGACCCACTTGATTGTCATGTCCCTGAAAGGAAAGATAACAAGGATTCATATTCCTCTTATTATTTCATGTATTTTCAACTATTCATGAAACATTTACTCTTTATCTCATCCTAGGTTCCTTGCCCTAGCATAGGAATCTTATAAGGAAAAATTACATATCATAATCCCTTTAACATGTTTATGATCATCTTATGATCTCATAATATTTTCCATTTCTACATTATGGTAAGGATCTTTATGATACTTACAACTTTATTGGATGAGATTTATCTCCCTTATTCTCATTCTTATCTTATGAGGATTATACTTTTATTTCCACATACAAACATGCTCATATGAGGTTATCTCAGATTTCTCTTTCTTATACTTAAGACATGACACATTTATTTATTCCATATTTCTTATTTCATGATACTCATTAGATTGTATCAAAATGACTACTTGATCAGAGCAATAAAAAAGATTACAATCTAAGAGTTTCCATACTCACTTTATCATCAATAGTTGTATACCTGGCCAGGGTATATAAATACTGAGATAAGGTAGTATGCACTTGTATACTATAATTTTCCTTCCTTTTCATATTATTACAAAAAAAATAAGAATCATTACTAGATTTTATCCAGACATCTCTTCAATAACTCATCTTCTTCTCATAGATGTAAGAGTAACATGAAACATTTATAATGTTTATGCAAAATATAAGTCCTCATAGGACTAATCAAAGAAGGCTCAATCAATTACCTTATCAAATTAACTCAGGAAACCATAAAAAAGACATATACGAATGACATTATTTTGTCTAACCTATCATGATTCGTGGATTATTAACTGCCTCAGGCTGATTCTGCCTCAGAGGTTGATTCACCATAACATTTCTGGCTGAGTAATTTCTTGCCAGATGTCCTACCTGTCTACATAGGTAGAAAATTCTGGGTGCCAGGTATGGTCTAGAGGGTTCTTTACCCTTTTTAGATGACCATTGCCTTGGTGCACTAGGTCCTGGTTGTACTGGTGATACCAAAGTCTTTCCCTTTTTGGAACTACTAGACCCCTATTCCTGGATTTGGATAGGCCTTTTCTCAATCATCATCTTGTTTTTCTTTTCTGGGCAAAACCTTCTGATATGTCCAGGTTCCCTGCACTTGTGGCAGATCCTGATTTCAGGTTGTATTCTATTCCCTGCATCATTATATATTGATTCAACAGGCTGAGGTTGAGCACAGACGTTTTCTAAGTCTAGAACTTCATCATTTCCCATTGCTTCAACCTGCTGTTGTAGATTACATATCCTGTTGATGTCCAAAACATCATCATTGGGGGCTGGTAATCTAGGTTGTATTGCTAGTGCTCGATCCACTAAATACATCATGGTTGCCCTGAGTTCCCCAACAGTGATACCTAGGGAAGGATTTCTTATCACAGCTGGATTAACTAGGGGATTGTCAAGCAATTGTCCCTCTCTTGCCTGTTCCCCTGCACCTCTTCTTAGTGCAGCATTGCTGCTTTCTGCAGCAAACTCCTCATGTGACCCAGTCATCTTCAAGTTCTTCTCCTCCTATATGAGCAGAAGACACTATCAGATACACTGGAAGACACTAGAACAGACTCTACTACCTTAGACCTATGTCTTTGTAGACTCAGCGAACCTAGATCTCTGATACCACTAAATTGTGGCATCCAACTTACAAAACACAAGATTAACTAAGCGGAAGCGAATCATTTGCAGCGGATTACTGAAAATCACTAAAAATTAAAACTTTTTGCATAGAGATACAAACATAGGAAACTCTTCCATTAAGAACCAAAGTATAATATTTACATCCTGATTCAAAAGTACATAACTTGTACCCTCTCTTCTCGAGGATTCACAACATCAGCTGTCTCAAGACATAATATATAGACAACATATAACTTCGAGGCATCAAGCAAAAATCTCGGATCGATTCATTATAACACTAACTATAAACTCCGAGGACCTGAGAGTACAGAGACGACACATAGGACTACTATCTAGACAAAACTTGGCAGCCAGTGCCTCCACCTGAGTCATCATTGTTGTCCCTGATATTGCTGCTGGTTTTCTCTTGCTATTGGGTTCCTGCTTCTTCTCCTGCGATTACCTAAAAACATTGGATCCCAAGGGGGTGAGACAATTGTAAATTGTCCCAACGGGAGATATAACACTCTACCAAAACATTATTATAGCAGTTTATTATATTAAAACTGAGCAGGAGTTCTTATATAATAACAACAGTATTAATCATTGAATGAACCGAGTAAAGTAAGTTCCTTTCCTAAGGAGAGCATTGTATCTACTCATGGTAGATTCATATTTCACATATCTACGTGCATTGAATGAAAAGAGATATGTATAACATTTATCAACTAGTGTTGCATAAAGGAAGTATAACATCAGCCAATCAATTTCCGTATTCAATCCTTAAGCAAACATGCTAGACGACTAATTACATTTTACAATCACACTTATGCCCTGAGGAGATGAGGTATATCGCTCATACTCCAACCGACCATTGCGAAGTCGAAATCGGTACCATACAAGGTCAAAGGTAGAGCCGGCTACCAAGACCTCCCATATCTCGATCAATGCAAGATTATATGCAGGACATCTTGTGTCTCTTCTATATAGCTTTCTAGGGTATACTGGCAACTTCGCTATTAGAGTTACAGTGGCGTGTTGTACTCTCTTTGCGATCGTGACATCTCATGTTTATCTCCATTGATCCGGTATTAACATAATTGGGAGATGTGTACTGCATCTGTCCTAATCATCGGGGGATTCATGATACATGCATCCTGATACAAGTATTGAAGGATTGAGAGGTTTGCTATTTACCTTTCATCAATTCCCTCATTAGGACATCAGGATACAGTCGCCCATTGCCCCCAAATATTCAAAATATGCGTTCCGGGTTTTTACATGGAGCACCCGTTTCACCATCACCTATTGTTGACGATGATGGATCTATGGTTAGGGCTCTACATGATATGATTTCACTTGATTAATTAAGTACATTATCATGTTCTTTTAGCATCAGTCAAGTTCTCAAACATGACTTATTCAGACAAATGCCATTAAGAAACAAGTACTATTTTCATCAATCACTTGTCAGTCTTTATAAGACATTAGGATATCAGTCCCTCATTTCATTTCATTGAAAGTTCACTTCCCTCAGCAACATCATTATCATACTTATCAACTTTGGGTATTCATACCCTCAATTCATCACTATTACTGCTACCATTTGTTAGGTAACTATTACCTCCGGGTCCTCAAACCGCGGTATGCATAATACTTGTTACACAAGTATCTCACATGGCTCTCAAAGCCTATTAAATGTTTTGCCACCGTTCACTAGGAAACAACTTACTCATGGAACTCTTAAGGTTCATGCACATTTTGTTACTTTTACTAAGCAACAACAACATTAGGCACATAAGGCCATACAACATGTTTATTAAATGAAAGTCATAGCTCATATCTAGATATGTTCATCATCTCATGATGTCCACATGATTAATATACATGATAATAGTCATGTAAGTCATTTGTCACATCATATGAAACATTAGTAACACCACCGTCCTTTATCAGGATTAGGGTTATCTATCAATTAGGGTTTTTCATTCCCTTTACACAAAATTAGGGTTAGGGTTTCCCATCATGCTTTAATTAGGGTTTCATTCTCACATTATTAGTTCAACCCTAATATATTGCTCCACACTTCTGGGAGTATTTAAAAATATCATAAGTATTTTCTTATGATCACTATTCTCATCATATATCATTAATGATCATCAATTCAAGGCATGAGTTCATTTCTAATCCTTGTCTTGGTATGATTACATCATACTCATTGATTAACTTACCCCATTATCAAGTTATATTGGTCAACATTTATCAAAGTACATTGATTTCATTACATATTTATTGTAACAATTGCATAACACACATTTCATGTGTTTCTTAACCAAGAGTATTTAATTATAGGTTCATCAAGGTAAGTCACAATGAAATGTAGAATGTGATATCTATCATATATGAATGTATCACTTTCTTTTCATTTCCAACTTCTTAAGTTAATCAACTAACTTTGTATTAAGGTATTTTCTTCTTAATACTTTATCCACTAACTTGTTACTTTCATCATATGGTGCATGGGTCACACATTAGAGTTGTCCAATTGTCTTTAATGATATGGACTTATCTAACTGATAGACATTGTTGATATAAGATAAACCATTATCAACTATTTTAGGTATTTCAACTCTTAGGATGTTATCCACATCATTATTTAGTATAACATACACCATTCCTAAAAGTTTTATGTCCTCATCATTGTACGGTGTATAGGATATTATTCATGTATAGAAATGGTTGTACAAGGATATAGGCATCATCTTGTCTCTTAGATCCTTATTCATTAAAATCACCACCTTATCATTCACATGGTTCATCAACCCTATCCTTCATGTCTATAACTTATTCATCTTATTTAGTTATTTTAGCCACACCTCTCTTTGCTGTATTGGCTATTAAACCAACTCTAGGGTTTCATATATCATCACATGACATCACCCTAAATTGAGTCTTACACCATATCATAATATCAGGGTTCCACATAACATCACTTAAAACTTGGGTTTCATATTCAATAAACCATAATAGACTTAATGTTCATCCTAATTGGGGTTTCTCATGACATCACCCCCAATTAGGGTTTCTCATGTCATCACCCTCCATTAAGGTTTCTTATTCCATAACCCACAATTAGGGTTTACTATTCACATCACATCACCCTAGATTAGGATTTACTATTCATATCACATCACCCTAGATTAGGGTTTACTATTCACATCACATCACCCTAGATTAGGATTTACTATTCATATCACATCACCCTAGATTAGGGTTTATCATACCATCACTATGAATTAAGATCATACCATTATCATGTAGTAAGATTACTTCCATTAATATTCTCAGTTAGGGTTACAATTCATTAACCCTCATAATTAGGGTTTCATGATCTCAATATGAAGGATCATACTCTAATTAAACAATCATTCATATAGAAAGTCTATTACTTGATTATCAATCATGTAGGAAATCTTCTCTTTCATCTTCTACAAGATGATGTTTGCTTCAGCCTTGATTAAGCTAAGTCAACTCAATCTTGAAGAAGAATTGACATCATGGGTTATGTCATTATCACCATGATCATTAGGGCTTAGCCACTTGAAGGGTACTAATCACCCTATCTCATTAAACGTACCATTATTATAAACACCATTGATTTACATCATGTAATTGACCACTTCAACCATTGACCTTTATTCACTTTAAGTGTTCATACAATTTGATTAATTACTTTCCAAATGATCTTGGTCACTTATACCTCAAATGGTCTTGACCAATCATACCTCAAACGGTCTTGGTTGAATACTCAAAACCATTTAGTAAAGTAGGTGGTGAAGACCGTTTGCCAAAGTTGACTTTTTTTTTGAAACCACATGCACCTAAATGGTTCGGGATCGTTTGGTCCCAAATGGTCTTGAGACCGTTTGGTCCCAAACGGTCTTGAGACCGTTTGGTCTAAACCCCCTCAAAATCGCAAGGACCAAAAAGGGTCTCGACCACTCCAATTAAATTAGGGTTTCCAATGTTGAATCCTTCAACCATTGAATTCATGTAAGCAATAATCAATTGGACCTATCACCATACTTCAATTAATTTAAATAGATCAACCTTCAACTGATTTGACCCTCAATTGATCATCAATTAGGGTTTGAATCAATTGGATTAGGGTTTGGAATCATTGATCTTTCAACATTAATCAATGTGAGATTGGTTACATTGAAACCACCGAGCCTTCATCCAAATTGGGCATGACCTGACCCCAAACGGTCTTGAGGTTGTTTGGATGACCTCCAAATGGTCTTGAGACCATTTTCCCATGTCAACCTCAAAATCCAAGTCAATCAGTCAATGTTTGGATCATTGGATTGATCACCAATTGAGCATTTGATTGCACTTCAACTTAGTAAATTTAGATCTTCAAACCCCTAACCATAGTCAACCCTAGACCTCCAAACGGTCTTGGGTGACCCCCAAACGGTCTTGGGATCATTTGGATGACCTCCAAACGGTCTTGAGACCGTTTCCCATCATATCGTCATTAACCGTGTCATTCAATTAGAGTTTGGATCCTAGGATTGGTCACCAAATCAGCACTTAATTGTATTTCAATTTGGTATCTTTGGACCTTCAAACACTTGACCATAACTAACCCTAGACCTCCAAATGATCTTGGGTGATCCACAAACGGTCTTGAGACCGTTTAGGATTGGTCACCAAATCAGCACTTGATTGTATTTCAATTTGGTATCTTTGGACCTTCAAACACTTGACCATACCTAACCCTAGACCTCCAAATGATCTTGGGTGATCCACAAACGGTCTTGAGACGGTTTGGGTGATCCCCAAACGGTTTTGAAACCGTTTGGGTCAATCAACCCAAAGAATCAACTCATTCAATTGCAACCTCAACACTTAGCCGATTAGGGTTATACCATATGTTTGAATCTTCAAATACCTAACCATACTCAACCCTAGACCTCTAAATGGTCTACGATGTTTGGGTAATTCCCTAACGGTTTTGAAACCATTTGGGTCAATCAACCCAAGTTTCAAACTCAATCACTTATGAAATCAGCACTCAACCCGATTAGGGTTTAGGTGATTGATGGACCTTCAACTCATGAACCAATTGGAGTTAATCAATAATAATTGATGGGTTATTAACCTAGATCATTATGAACAAATCCCCAAATGGTCAACCCTGGTCAACATCACCAAACGGTCTTAAACCGTTTGCTTCTATGTGGTTTAGTGAAACCGTTTCATTCCAAACGGTTTGAAACCGTTTGCTCCCAAACAGTTTGTGAAACCGTTTGGACATTTGATTGAAACCGTTTGGTCTAGATATTTGGGGAGGTGTGTTCTTATGATGATGTCATCATCATCAAGCTCTAGACCCATGAAACCTTCTGTGATTTCCATGGAGATTGCATCAATCAACCAAACCAATATTTCTAAATAGAGAAATGATCATTATTTGATGGGGAATTGAATGCAATAACAAAGTTAGGGTTTCAAGTTATAAAACCCACCTCCAATTGAGCTCCAAAGATCCAAGATCACGCCAACAATGGTGGATGAAGCTTTTGCAACTTCTCTTAGGCTCGTCCTCAAGCTTTTGGTTGAAAAGATTGGCTAGGGTTGAAGAGGAGATCGAATTAAGAAGAAATCCATAATTTATTTTCGATTTCCACCATGGAATCAAGGAGAACGAAGGTCAAGGACTTAACAACAGGTTGGGGGTCGTTCTCTTCTTGCTCCCAAGCTCCCAAGGTCGTTTTCCAAGCAAGGGGTGGAAGTAAATCCGAATCCCTTTCATTCTATGGATAAATGAGCTTATATGTGAATTTTATCAAAAAATTCAATTAGAAGAGAGAAAGTAGGAATTATCCCGTCAATTCCCTTGAAACATGACCCCTCTCCTTCCTTAGAGACGAGGCTATCTTCTTGGCCTCTTATTCCCTTCAATATCCACATTTTAAAGAAAAGCAAAATAAGCACCTTTACCCTTTTTATATTAATATCCATGACTTAGTGGATATTTCTTTTCCTTATAATAAGGTGAGTGGAAATTCCACCTCCTTGAGATATTTCGTGGCTCTTGCAAAGAACAAAGACGACCATACATATCTGAACTCAACCATTTTGATTTTTGTTGAAATCCCTTTAATTAATACTTTCATTTTTGCCCTAAATTGAATTAGGGTTTCAATTAGGATTAACTGTTGATTATTTTAATATCAAGATTCTCTCTCCTCCAACTTAATTCAAATGAGGCAACCCTCTTAATTTCTTTGCTCTACATGATGCCAAGAAACATTGGGGTCCTTTGTATGTGTTAATTTGCATATTGAACCTTAGGTTTTGGGTAAATTGCACTTTACACCAAAACTAGGTTTTAATGCACAAACATTGTCCAACAAGCTCTATCTTAGTGTCCAGGCTTGTGGAAACCATAACACTACATCATATTCATTCTTATGATGTCTCAACATCAGAGGAACATATTATTATGTAAAATTTGCAAGTTAGCCCCTTAACTTGGGTAATTTGCACTTGAGTCCAAAATAAGCAAACATTGCTTCAACATTGTTCAAACAGGACCAAAAATGAAACATACGTTCCTCATGAGGCCTAATTACTTTTTTGAATATAAGATTAAAATTATAATCATCTTTCTTAATCAAAACATCTAGGGTTAAAGCATAACCCAGGTCAGGGATGTTACAATTTATCCACCCCTTATAAGGATTTCGTCCCCGAAATCCCTAGTTAAAGAAAAACAGATAGTATTCATGCATCATGTCATCATGTCATCACATAGCATTTCATTATTATGGGGACACCATAGATTTTTGATAAATACAAAGTTATTCCATACAAGTTTATCATGGAATGATTCACATGGAGAATATACTCCCATGTTCCTTAGTTAGTTCAATATTTCTCTTTCAAGATCACAATTATATTCTGTCATCTACTTGAGACTATAAGTCTTTTCATACTCTGATCGTGTCATCTCACTTGATAACACCATACTAACTTTCCTTATACTAGCACTAACTATCTCATTAGTTGTACATTCTCTTGTCATAAGGAAAGGTTACTTATCAATTGAGAACTTATCTCAAAGATATCATTAATTGTTATGTTTGTGCAAAGCATAAACCCCTAACATGTGAGGTACATAATATTTTGCATGATGAATCTGATTTCATAGTTGACCATTCCAGGTAATCAACATAGATCATCTGATATTTCTTTAGATACTAGGATCCCTTACCTTGGTATCTATTACATGTGTTAAAAACACATCACATCTTTATCTTCCTTTCCTCTTGGGACATCACTTGTTACATATATCTTTTCCTTGAAACCAAGGTCCAAGGTAAACTGATACTTTTCTAAGTATCCATCATCATGAATATTTTTATCTTATGCACATCAAGTGTCCTAAGACCCACTTGATTGTCATGTTCCTGAAAGGAAAGATAACACGGATTCATATTCCTCTTATTATTTCATGTATTTTCAACTATTCATGAAACATTTACTCTTTATCTCATCCTAGGTTCCTTGCCCTAGCATAGGAATCTTATAAGGATAATTACATATCATTATCCCTTTAGCATGTTTATGATCATCTTATGATCTCATCATATTTTCCATTTCTACATTATGGTAAGGATCTTTATGATACTTACAACTATATGAGATGAGATTCATCTCCCTTATTCTCATTCTTATGTTATGAGGATTATACTTTTATTTCCTCATACAAACATGCTCATATGAGGTTATCTCAGATTTCTCTTTCTTATACTTAGGATAGGACACATTTATTTATTCCATATTTCTTATTTCATGATACTCATTAGATTGAATCAAATGACTACTTGATCAGAGCAATCAAAAAGATTACAATGTAAGAGTTTCCATACTCACTTTATCATAAATAGTTGTATACCTGGCCAGGGTATGTAAATACTGAGATAAGGTAGTATGCACTTGTATACTATCATTTTCCTTCCTTTTCATATTATTACAAAAAAAAAATAAGAATCATTACTGGATTTTATCCAGACATCTCTTCAATACCTCATCTTCTTCTCGTAGATGTAAGAGTAACATGAAACATTTATAATGTTTATGCAAAATATAAGTCCTCATAGGACTAATCAAAGAAGGCTCAATCAATTACCTTCTCAAATTAACTCAGGAAATGATAAAAAAAGACATATAAGAATGACATTATTTTGTCTAACCTATCATGATTCGTGGATTATTGTCTACCTCAGGCTGATTCTGCCTCAGAGGTTGATTCACCATAACATTTCTGGCTGAGTAATTTCTTGCCATATGTCCTACCTGTCTACATAGGTAGAAAATTCTGGATGCCAGGTATGGTCTAGAGGGTTCTTTACCCTTTTTAGATGACCAGTGCCTTGGTGCACTAGGTCCTGGTTGTACTAGTGATACCAAAGTCTTTCCCTTTTTCGAACTACTAGGCCTCTATTCCTGGATTTGGATAGGCCTTTTCTCAATCATCATCTTGTTTTTCTTTTCTGGGCAAAACCTTCTGATATGTCTAGGTTCCCTGCACTTGTGGCAGATCCTGATTTCAGGTTGTATTCTATTCCCTACATCACTATATATTGATTCAACAGGCTGAGGTTGAGCACAGACTTGTTCTAAGTCCAGAACTTCATCATTTCCCATTGATTCAACCTGCTGTTGTGGATTACATATCATGTTGATGTCCAAAATATCATCATTGGGGGCTGGTAATCTAGGTTGTATTGCTAGTGCTCGATCCACTAAATAAATCATGGTTGCCCTGAGTTCCCCAACAGTGATACCTAGGGAAGGATTTCTTATCACAGATGGATTAACTAGGGGATTCTCAAGCAATTGTCCCTCTCTTGCCTGTTCCCCTTCACCTCTTCTTAGTGCATCATTGCTGCTTTCTGCAGCGAACTCCTCATGTGACCCAGTCATCTTCAAGTTCTTCTCCTCCTATATGAGCAGAAGGCACTATCAGATACACTGGAAGACACTAGAAAAGACTCTACTACCTTAGTCCTATGTCTCTATAGACTCAGCAAACCTAGAGCTCTGATACCACTAAATTGTAGCATCCAACTTACAAAATACAAGATCAACTAAGCGGAAGCAAATCATTTGCTGCGGATTACTGAAAATCACTAAAAATTAAAAGTTTTTGCAAAGAGATCCAAACATAGGAAACTCTTCCATTAAGAATCAAAGTATAATATTTACATCCTGATTCAAAAGTACATAACTTGTACCCTCTCTTCTCGAGGATTCACAACATCAGCTGTCTCAAGACAAAATATATAGACAACATATAACTTTGAGGCATCAAGCCAAAATCTCAGATCGATTCATTAAAACACTAACTATAAACTCCGAGGACCTGAGAGTACAAAGACAACACATAGGACTACTATCTAGACAAAACTTGGCATCCAGTGCCTCCACCTGAGTCATCACTGTTGTCCCTGATATTGCTGCTGCTTTTCTCTTGCTATTGGGTTCCTGCTTCTTCTCCTGTGATTACCTAAAAACATTGGATCCCACGGGGTGAGACAATTGTAAATTGTCCCAGCGGGAGATATAACCCTCCGTTAAAACATTGTGATAGAAGTTTATTATAATTAAAACTGAGCAGGAGTTCTTTTATAATAACAACAATATTAATCATTGAATGAACCGAGTAAAGTAATTTCCTTTCCTAAGGAGAGCATTGTATCTACTCATGGTAGATTCATATTTCACATATCTACTTGCATTGAATGAAAAGAGATATGAATAACATTTATCAACTAGTGTTGCATAAAGGAAGTATAACATCAGCCAATGAATTTCCGTATTCAATCCTTAAGCAAACATGCTAGACAAATGATTACATTTTACAATCACACTTATGCCCTGAGGAGATGAGGTATACCGCTCATACTCCAACCGACCATTGCTAAGTCAAAATCGGTACCATACAAGGTCAAAGGTAGAGCCGGCTACCAAGACCTCCCATATCTCAGTCAGCGCGAGATTACATGCAGGACATCTTGTGTCTCTGCTATATAGCGCTCCAGGGTATACTAGCAACTTCGCTATTACAGTTAAAGTGGTGTTCTGTACTCTCTTCATGATTGTGAGATCTCATGTTTATCGACTCTTCGCGTTCGTGAGATCTCATGTTTATCTCCATCGATCCGACATTATCATTATTGGGAGATGTGTACAGCATCTGTCCCAATCATCGGGGGATTCGTGATACATCCATCCTGATACAAGTAATGAACGATTGAGAGGTTTGTTGTTTACCTTTCATCAATTCCCTCATTAGGATGTCAGGATACATTCACCCATTGCCCCCATATATTCAAAATATGCGTTCCGGGTTTTCCGCGGAGCACCCGTTTCACCATAACCTATTGCTGACGATGATGGATCTATGGTCAGGGCTCTACATGATATGATTTCACTTGATTAATTAAGTACATTATCATGTTCTTTTAGCATCATTCAAGTTCTCAAACATAACTTATTCAGACAAATGCCATTAAGAAACAAGTACTATTTTCATCAATCACTTATCAGTCTTTATAAGACATTGGGATCTCAGTCCCTCATTTTGTTTCTTTGAAAGTTCACTTCCCTCGGCAACATCATTATCATACTTATCAACTTTGGGTATTCATACCCTCAATTCATCACTATCACTGCTACCATTTGTTAGGTAACTATTACCTCCGGGTCCTCACACTGAGGTATGCATAATAATACTTGTTACACAAGTTTCTCACCTGGCTCTCAAATCCTATTAAATGTTTTGCCACCTTTCACTAGGCAACAACTTACTCATGGAACTCATAAGGTTCATGCACATTTTGTTACTTTTACTAAGCAACAACAACATTAGGCACATAAGGCCATACAACATGTTTATTATATGAAAGTCATGGCTCATATCTAGCTATGTTCATCATCTCATGATGTCTACATGATTAATAGACATGATAACAGTCATGTAAGTCATTTGTCACATCATATGAAACATTAGTAACACCATCGTCCTTTATCAGGATTAGGGGTTATCTATAAATTAGGTTTTTTCATTCCCTTTACCCAAAATTAGGGTTAGGGTTTCCCATCATGCTTTAATTAGGGTTTCATGCTCACATTATTAGTTCAACCCTAATATATTGCTCCACACCTCTGGGAGTATTTAAACATATCATAAGTATTTGCTTATGATCACTATTCTCATCATATATCATTACTGATTATCAATTCAAGGCATGAGTTCATTTCTCATCCTTGTCATGGTATGATAACATCATACTCATTGATTAGCTTACCCCATTCTCAAGGTATATTGGTCAACATTTATCAAAGTACATTGATTTCATTACATCTTTATTGTAACAATTGCATGACACACATTTCGTGTGTTTCTTAACCAAGAGTATTGAATTAGAGGTACATCAAGGTAAGTCACAATGAAATGTAGAATGTGATATCTATCATATCTGAATGTATCACTTTCTTTTCATTTCCATCTTCTTAAGTTAATCAACTAACTTTGTATTAAGGTATTTCCTTCTTAATACTTTATCCACTAACTTGTTACTTTCATCATATGGTGCATCAGTCACACATTAGAATTGTCCAATTGTATTTAATGATATGGACTTATCCAACTGATAGACATTGTTGATATAAGATAAACCATTATCAACTATTTTAGGTATTTCAACTCTTAGGATGTTATCCACATCATTATTTAGTATAACATACACCATTCCTAAAAGTTTCATGTCCTCATCATTGTAAGGTGTATAGGCTATTACTCATGTATAGAAATGGTTGTAAAAGGATCTAGGCATCATCTTGTCTCTTAGATCCTTATTCATTAAAATCACCACCTTATCATTCACATGGTTCATCAACCCTATCCTTCATGTCTATAACATATTCATCTTATTTAATTATTTTAGCCACACCTCTCTTTGGTGTACTGGCTATTAAACCATATCTAGGGTTTCATATATCATCACATGACATCACCCTAAATTGAGTCTCACACCATATCATAATATCAATGTTCCACATAACATCACTTAAAACTAGGCTTTCATATTCAATAAACCATAATTAGACTTATTGTTCATCCTAATTGGGGTTTCTCATGACATCACCCCCAATTAGGGTTTCTCATGTCATCACCCTCCATTAGGGTTTCTTATTCCATAACCCACAATTAGGGCTTACTATTCACATCACATCATCCTAGATTAGGATTTACTATTCATAGTACATCACCCTAGATTAGGGTTTATTATACCATCACTATGAATTAAGATCATACCATTATCATGTAGTAAGATGACTTCGATTAATATTCTCAGTTTGGGTTATGATTCATTAACCCTCATAATTAGGGTTTCATGATCTCACTATGAAGGATCATACCCTAATTAAACATTCATTCATATAGAAAGTCTATTACTTGATTATCAATCATGTAGGAAATCTTCTCTTTCATCTTCTACAACATGATGTTTGCTTCAGCCTTGATTAAGCTAAGTCAACTCAATCTTCAAGAAGAATTGACATCATGGGTTATGTCATTATCACCATGATCAATAGGGCTTAGCCACTTGAAGGGTACTAATCACCCTATCTCATTAAAGGTACCATTATTATAAACACCATTGATTTACATCATGTAATTGACCACTTAAACCATCGACCTTTATTCACTTTAAGTGTTCATACAATTTTATTAATTACTTTCCAAATGATCTTGGTCACTTATACCTCAAATGGTGTTGACCAATCATACCTAAAAAGGTCTTGGTTGAATACTCAAAACCGTTTAGTAAAGTAGGTGGTGAAGACCGTTTGCCAAAGTTGACTTTTTTTTTGAAACCGCATGAATCTAAATGGTTTGGGATCGTTTGGTCCCAAACGGTCTTGAGACCGTTGGGTCCCAAACGGTCTTGAGACTATTTGGACTCAAACGGTCTTGAGACCATTTGGTCCAAACTCCCTCAAAACCACAAGGACCAAAAAGGGTCTCAACCACTCCAATTAAATTAGGGTTTCCAATGTTGAATCCTTCAACTATTGAATTCACGTAAGCAATCATCAATTGGACCTATCACCATACTTCAATTAAGTTAAATAGGTCAACCTTCAACTGATTTGACCCTCCATTGATCATCAATTAGGGTTTGAATCAATTGGATTATGGTTTGGAATCGTTGATCTTTCAACATTAATTAATGTGAGATTGGTTACTTTGAAACCATTGAGCCTTCATCCAAATTGGGCATGACCTGACCCCAAATGGTCTTGAGGTCGTTTGGATGACCTATAAATGGTCTTGAGACCGTTTTCCCATGTCAACCTCAAAATCCAAGTCAACCAGTCAAAGTTTGGATCATTGGATTGATCACCAATTCAACATTTGATTGCACTTCAACTTAGTACCTTTAGATTTTCAAACCCCTAACCATAGTCAACCGTAGACCACCAAATGGTGTTGGGTGACCCCCAAATGGTCTTGGGATCGTTTGGATGACCTCCAAACCGTATTGAAACCGTTTTTCGATCATATCATCATTAACCATGTCATTCAATAAGAGTTTGTATCCTAGGATTGGTCACCAAATCAGCACTTGATTGTATTTCAATTTGGTATCTTTGGACCTTCAAACACTTGACCATACCTAACCGTAGACATCCAAACGGTCTTGGGTGATCCCCAAACGGTCTTGAGACCGTTTGGGTGATCCCCAAATGGTTTTGAAACCGTTTGGGTCAATCAACCCGAAGCATCAACTCATTCAATTGCAAAATCAGCACTTAGCCGAATAGGGTTTATACCATATGTTTGAATCTTCAAATACCTAACCATACTCAACCCTAGACCTCCAAACGGTATTGGTTGACCTCAAAACGGTCTTTAGACCGTTTGGGTGATTCCCAAATGGTTTCGAGGGTCAATCAACCCAAGTTTCAAACTCAATCACTTATGAAATCAGCACTCAACCCGATTAGGGTTTAGGTGATTGATGGACCTTCAACTCATGAACAAATTGGAGTTAATAAATAATAATTGATGGGTAATTAACCTATATCATTATGAACAAATCCCCAAATGGTCAACCATTGTCAACATCACCAAACGGTCTTAAACCGTTTGCTTCTATGCGGTTTAGTGAAACTGTATCATTCCAAACGGTTTGAAACCATTTGCTCCCAAACGGTTTCACAAACGGTTTTTGAAACCGTTTGGACATTTGATTGAAACTGTTTGGTCTAGATATTTGGGGAGGTGTGTGCTTATGATGATGTCGTCATCATCAAGCTCTAGACCCATGAAACCTGCTGTGATTTCCATGGAGATTGCATCAATCAACCAAATCAATATTTGTAAATAGAGAAATGATCATTATTTGATGGGGAATTGAATGCAATAACAAAGTTAGGGTTTCAAGTTATAAAACCCACCTCCAATTGAGCTCCAAAGCTCCAAGATCACGCCAAAAATGGTGGATGAAGCTTTTGAAACTCCCCTTAGGCTCGTCCTCAAGCTTTTGGTTGAAAATTTTGGCTAGGGTTGAAGAGGAGATTGAATAAAGAAGAAATCCATAATTTATTTTCGATTTCCATCATGGAATCAAGGAGAACGAAGGTCAAGGAATTACCAACAGGTTGGGGGTCGTTCTCTTCTTTCTCCCAATCTCCCAAGGTCGTTTTCCAAGCAAGGGGTGGAAGTAAATCCGAAATTCCGTTTCATTCTATGGATAAATGAGCTTATATGTGAATTTTATTAAAAAAATTCAATTAGGAGAGAGAAAGTAGGAATTATCCCCTCAATTCCCTTGCCAATTGACCCCTATCATTCCTTAGAGACGAGGTTATCTTCTTGGCCTCTTATTCCCTTCAATTATCCACATTTTAAAGAAAAGAAAAATAAGCACCTTAACCCTTTTTATATTAATATCCATGACTTAGTGGATATTTCTTTTCCTTATAATAAGGTGAGTGGAAATTCCACCTCCTTGAGATATTTCGTGGATCTTGCAAAGAACAAAGACGACCATACATATCTGAACTCAACCATTTTAATTTTGGTTGAAATCCCTTTAAGTAATACATTCATTTTTGCCCTAAATTGAATTAGGGTTTCAATTAGGATTAACTCTTGATTATTTTAATATCAAGATTCTCTCTCCTCCAACTTAATTCAAATGAGGCGCCCCTCTAATTTTCTTTGATCTACATGATGCCAAGTAACATTAGGGACCTTATTGAAGTTTTAATTTGCATATTGAACCTTAGGTTTTGGGTAAATTGCACTTTACACCAAAACTAGGTTTTAATGCACAAACATTGTCCAACAAGCTCTATCTTAGTGTCCAGGATTGTGGAAACCATACCACTACATCATATTCATTCTTATGATGTCTCAACATTATAGGAACAGATTATTATGTAACATTTGCAAGTCAGCCCCTTAACTTGGGTAATTTGCACTTTAGTCCAAAATAAGCAAACATTGCTTCAACATTGTTCAAATAGGACCAAAATTGAAACATAAGGTCCTCATGAGGCCTAATTACTTTTCACAAGATAAGATTAAAATTATAATCATCTTTCTTAATCAAAACACCTAGAGTTAAAGCATAACCCAAGTTAGGGATGTTACACTAGTACTACTCCTAGCTGAGCACACTTAACTATGGAGTTCTTTTGTGATTGGCTCCCAAAAAATGAGGTGCACCTTGGTGATATGGGTAGTCCAATCATTCCTTATAAGATCATTTTATTCGAGGCCTCAAATCCTAGGATGTTACTATCTCCCCCATTTAGACTCTTGACATCCTCATCAAGGCTCAACTATATGGCCTGATAATATCACCCCATTTCAGTGTAGATCCAGAATGACCCATGGACACCCAGCTCCCAATCACGGAATACCAGCACAAGGGTGGCTACATCAACCATGGACAACCCTTTCTAACATGCCTATACCACAAAACTCAGGACTGGCATGCCACATGCCCAGGTGGGCCCCACCTACTAGAGGGGTTATGGATCTGATACCATTTGTAATGCCCGAGCCCACTGCCCAAGGCTCTAGTAGAGTTGCAGGAATGACGACTGACCCCACAGACCACCACTAGACTTAATTGCATGCTTTTTCCTCACTTACGCGCAAGCTAGGATCAACTTCCTGACTAGTCACCCATCCTAGTACTACTCCAAGCTGAGCACACTTAACTATGGAGTTCTTTAGTGATTGGCTCCCACAAAAGGACGTGCACCTTGGTGATATGGGTTGTCCAATCATTCCTTATAAGATCATTTTATCTGAGGCCTCAAATCATGGGATGTTACAATCTCCCCCATTGAGACTCTTGACGTCCTCATCAAGGCCCAAATATATGGACTGATAATATCACCTCATTTTATTGCAGACCCAGAATGAGCCATGGACACCCAACTCCCAATCACGGAATACCAGTGCAAGGGTGGCGTCAACCATGGAAAACCCTTTCCAACATGCCTGGACCGCACAACTTAGGACTGGCATGCCACATGCCCATGTGGGCCCCACCTACTAGAGGGGTTATGGATCTTATACCATTTGTAATGCCCGATCCCACTGCCCAAGGCTCTAGTAGAGTTTTAGGAATGACGACTGACCCCACAGACCACCACTAGCCTTAAATGCGCACTTTTTCCTCACTCACATGCAAGCTAGGATCAACTTCCCGACTGGTCACCCATCCTAGTACTACTCCAAGATGAGTACGCTTAACTATGGAGGTCTTTAGTGATGGGTTCTTGGAAAAAGAGGTGCACCTTGGTGATATGGGTAGTCCAATCATTCCTTATAAGATCATTTTATCTAAGGCCTCAAATTCTGGGATGTTACAATCTCCCCATTTAGACTCTTGACGTCCTCATCAAGGATCAACTATATGGCCTGATAATATCACCCCATTTTAGTGCAGACCCAGAATGATCCACGGACACCTAGCTCCCAATCACAAAATACCAGCACAAGGGTGGCTATGTCAACCGTGGACAACCCTTTCCAACATGCCTGGACCGCACAACTCAAGACTGGCATGCCACATGCCCATGTTGGCCCCACCTACTAGAGGGGTTATGGATCTGATACCATTTGTAATTCTCGGGACCACTGCCCAAGGCTCTAGTAGAGTTTCAGGAATGACGAATGACCCCACAGACCACCACTAGCCTTAATTGCATACTTTTTCCTCACTCACGTGCAAGCCAGGATCAACTTCTCGACTGGTCACCCATCCTAGTACTACTCCAAGATGGGCACACTTAACTATGGAGTTCTTTAGTGATGGGTTCCTGGAAAAGGAAGTGCACCTTGGTGATATGGATAGTCCAATCATTCCTTATAAGATCATTTTATCTGAGGCCTCAAATCATGGGATGTTACAATCTCCCCCATTGAGACTCTTGACGTCCTCATCAAGGCCCAAATATATGGACTGATAATATCACCTCATTTTATTGCAGACCCAGAATGAGCCATGGACACCCAACTCCCAATCACGGAATACCAGTGCAAGGGTGGCGTCAACCATGGAAAACCCTTTCCAACATGCCTGGACCGCACAACTTAGGACTGGCATGCCACATGCCCATGTGGGCCCCACCTACTAGAGGGGTTATGGATCTTATACCATTTGTAATGCCCGATCCCACTGCCCAAGGCTCTAGTAGAGTTTTAGGAATGACGACTGACCCCACAGACCACCACTAGCCTTAAATGCGCACTTTTTCCTCACTCACATGCAAGCTAGGATCAACTTCCCGACTGGTCACCCATCCTAGTACTACTCCAAGATGAGTACGCTTAACTATGGAGGTCTTTAGTGATGGGTTCTTGGAAAAAGAGGTGCACCTTGGTGATATGGGTAGTCCAATCATTCCTTATAAGATCATTTTATCTAAGGCCTCAAATTCTGGGATGTTACAATCTCCCCATTTAGACTCTTGACGTCCTCATCAAGGATCAACTATATGGCCTGATAATATCACCCCATTTTAGTGCAGACCCAGAATGATCCACGGACACCTAGCTCCCAATCACAAAATACCAGCACAAGGGTGGCTATGTCAACCGTGGACAACCCTTTCCAACATGCCTGGACCGCACAACTCAAGACTGGCATGCCACATGCCCATGTTGGCCCCACCTACTAGAGGGGTTATGGATCTGATACCATTTGTAATTCTCGGGACCACTGCCCAAGGCTCTAGTAGAGTTTCAGGAATGACGAATGACCCCACAGACCACCACTAGCCTTAATTGCATACTTTTTCCTCACTCACGTGCAAGCCAGGATCAACTTCTCGACTGGTCACCCATCCTAGTACTACTCCAAGATGGGCACACTTAACTATGGAGTTCTTTAGTGATGGGTTCCTGGAAAAGGAAGTGCACCTTGGTGATATGGATAGTCCAATCATTCCTTATAAGATCATTTTATTCGAGGCCTCAAATCCTGGGATGTTACAAGAATTATCCCCATTTCCTATATTTTGTCTTGATTGTTATCAAACTTGGTATTTTCAATTTATTAGGTTGCTCCTCATTCATTTGTTTGCTTTCGTGATGAATGAACATTTAATTAACATGATTTATATATCCTAATCATAGAGATAGGTAAACTTAGGAATGCGTTCTTGAATTAAAGCTTAGGATTCTAGATGTGATCAATGAAGGAACTCTACCCAATGACTGGGTTATGATCAATGGGTAAAGAGACCTCAAGTCCTCAAGCAATTCAATACTTGTGCACTTGTGCTTTGAAAGGAGACAGGTTCACTTGGTCCTAGTCTAGTTAGTTGTGATTATTGAGTTGTAATAGTTAGGATGAGGATGTAGGTGATGGTGATGAATTCCAATTGTCCTAGTGTTTTTTTGATATTATCATCAACCCTTATTTCAATGTTTCTTGCATTACAATCTTCAATTCAACCATTTTCTTATGATCACCCTCAATCATTGGCTTTGAATATTGTTCTAAACATGTAATTTTTGGTTAATTCTTTATTACTTTGTCTATTGGGTTCTAACCTTTGCTATACTATAATTGATTGATCCACTTGCGGGTGAGTGGGTTGCATTGTGAATAATATTCAAAACCGAGGATACTATACCTTAGGGAATTTGTTCATACATAAAAGCTCATATCAAATTTTGGCACCATTTCTAGAGAAAAGGGAATAGCCTTCAGTCCCCTTATTTTGAACCATTAGGATTTTTCTCTTTTTCCAATTGATAACTATTCAAATCTACTTGAATTTTTCTTCCGTAAATCTAGTATTGTCTACTCTCCTTTCAACTACTGGTGGTGTATGATATGTTGCTAAAGATTGACTCCACCCCTTTTGAAAATAATTTGAACATTTATAGGACTTTCTACCTCCTAGACTAAGCACACTAGAACAATATGGACAAGCAAGAGATATAATTTGGGGTGAATCTAGCTCTTACAACCCAAAAAGAAGCTCATGTAGAGGAAATAATATTTTCTATAGTGGAAGAGAACATGGCCAGAGAGGTTTTTGCCCTTGAAGTTGAACATCAGAAGTGGCTTAGAGACTTCACAGTCCCTAAATCTACCAAAACACATCATTTTGTAGTTCCTCCCGCGATCACCACTCCATAGTTTGAGATCCGTTCGTAGGGGGTCACCATGCTACAAAGCAACATTTGATAACACCAGAATTAAGGGGTTTATGCTAAGTATCTATCTATGGTTTTGTGCTGTTATAGCCTTAATATGCCCAAAATAACTTTATATTCTTATTTTTAGTAATTTATATCTTTTCATAAATAGAGTTGCTCAACTAGCCAATTTTGGGACTTGTTGGCACCAAACTGAAGAAGACATCAACTCTCCAGAATTTCAATCGATCAAGCATCGTGTTATATGCACCAACTAAGGAGAAAGTTTTCCACTTTATCTTGGACCCTATTTCGATGGCTAGCCCCTTTATCAGAGAGTATCCTCGTCAATCAGAAGGTTCATCGATGCAGGCCCATCGACCACTAGTAATAGCCCCCCCGGGTGGGGTTTGTTCCCAAGGAGTAAGATTAGTGATTGAAGGCGTATCCATCTCTACTGATTGCTACAACCACAATAGTAGTGACCGCTACGACCTTCATATTTAGAGACTACTAGGGATCTCCATCTACAATGACCACTATGACACACAACTGTAGAGACCACTACAATTTTCATCCATAGACACTCCTAAGGATATCCATCTATAGAGACTGCTACGACCTTCATCAATAGTGACTACTACAATCTCCATCCATAGTGAATGCTATGACCACAACTCCAGTGACCTCTACCTTTTGGGTTCCCTTCAGCGACCCGTGGTTCCCAGTGCTCTGAGAGAGTGCTCCAAGGTCCCAAAAGGACTAAAGGGCACACCCTACTCTTGTCCTTTCTATTGGCTTCCATCCATCATCATTTTCCACCATCATTCATCCACATCCAACCATTTACAACCACCTTCCACCTCCATACATCCACCAAAGCTACTATTTGGGGGCAGAGTCAAAGAGAAGCAAGGCCAAGGAGTCTAGAAGACCTAGGAGGATGGCCCAATGGACGAGATACAAACCTTCTAGAGGCTAAGGAGCAAAAGCCACCTCTCCTCTATGGGCTTAAGCTCTTCCTCAACCTCTTTGTTCTACTTCTCTCCTTTGTTTCTATACAAATGATGTTCTTCCATCTTTGTTCGGTGCCAACTAT
This sequence comes from Alisma plantago-aquatica, assembly GCA_963693085.1. Classification (NCBI taxonomy): domain Eukaryota; kingdom Viridiplantae; phylum Streptophyta; class Magnoliopsida; order Alismatales; family Alismataceae; genus Alisma; species Alisma plantago-aquatica. Next base: position 134,622,586 of record OY856415.1, read on the forward strand.
GCTTGTCCATGGCTAGTCGAGCTCCTTCTTGGCTATGTAGCCCATTTTGGGCATGTTTATGTAGTTTTACCTTAAGTAAGTAGTTTATTCTAGATCTAATATGTGTTATATTCTATCTTCTCTTTTCAATTATGATTGTTGGCTTGGCTGATCTCTTTCTTGCTTGAACTTCTATTTCTACATAAATAGAGAGATTAGCTATAGAAATGGATGATAAAAGGTAGTTTGGACAGAATCTGAAAGGAGGGGGTCGAAAGGACTGGTTCCTAACATCTTTGAATGATTGGACCTGAGTGGGTATTTGGGACATTTGAAGGTGTTGATCCACAATCCTTGAGAGAGGTTTTGTATCCTTGAATGTGGTTTTAGTCACATTACATGAGAGCAAGTGGGATGACCCCCCATAGGAGCAACTATCATGGTACATTCTATGTTTGGATGTTAGAAGCTTGCTAGGGTGTTCGAGGGTTGTCTACGCCCGAGAATTGGTGCATAGAATGCCCAATTTGTGGTTACATAGCTAGCAAATCCTTCTCTTTGATTGATAGAATCTGATAGACTCTGTTTTGTTTTCTTTATTCTATTTTGTTTTCTTTTTTCTTTTTTTTGTTTTAGTTCATGACCTTTAGCTAGACTAGTTCTTGTTCCATACTTTTATCAAATATAAAATTGTCTTAACTGAATTAAGAGCGAGATCTTAAGCATTCTAAACATCCCCACGTCCCTATCTTTGACCCCATATTGAGTTGTGGGGATCCTTGAAGGTTTTCAGTATCAATTTAAAGTTTGATCCTTCTGAATTCGCCTCTATTTAGATGTGCGATTTAGGGCTATCAAAACTTTAGCAAATAATAAGGCAATAATTGTTGAAACCACTTGTAGTGTTTTGCAGATATTTATTCTTTGAATTAGAAACCTAGAATGTATAAATATGGTATCAAACTTTAGTTTTTCAAGTACTCATTGATGTACAAGGCAAGAAGCTGGTACAATTCCATTGAAAGGGATAAAATCATTACCTTAGAGGGTCTACAAGCTAAGTTCCTATAAAAGTATTACTTATGTCCCTTACATATTAGATTAGGGGCCAAATCACACAGTTCTCCGTGGTCCAAGTGAGTCCCTTGGTGAAGATTGGGAAAGGTTCAAGGAGCTTCTCTATTGATGCCCACATCATGCAAATCCCCTAGGTCTAGTTGATAGAGACGTTCGACTATGGTGTTGACATGACACCAAGAAGTTCATCAAGAGGAAATTCCATGTTTTGAAAATTTGATGATTGAAGGGGAGCTATAAAAAGAGTTTTTGAAAAGCAGTCATGTTGTAGGAGATGACAATGAGGTATCCTCAAGGTGGCCCAGGATGAAGGTAGTTCAGAATTGAAATGCATAGTAGAGCCTCTAAAGAAGTTTAAGTCAAGAAAGATATCCTAGAGGCTTGCAAAACATCAACAACAACAAGTCAAGTTGTACATGCCTTCTGTGACGCATGTAGGGGTGAGGACCACTTCATCCTTCACTACCAGTTTGTATACAATGTCATGGTGAACAATGCCCAAGCACAAGATGAAGAACTACATATGGAAGACTTGAATTCCGACCACAACATTTCTTGCCAAGGCTACTACAACCCAAAACAAGCTAGAAGTCATCCTAGTTTCTAGTATGATAGTCTAATAGGAGCAGAGAATGCATCAAAGAATAGAATACCTTAGATGAAGAACAAAATGTGTGCCTCCCCCACCATTTTTTAATACAACCAACTACAAACCTTTAGTAACTAAGGAAACAAAAGGATAAATTTCCAAAATCGTGGATATAATCAGGGGCAAAAATTTGACATCTAGACCAAATTCCCCAAATTATGTAGCTACCATTCCTATCTTCAATGATGATAACATCTCCATCATAGAAAAGATTCTTCAACCTCACCAATCTATGATTTCTAGTAAACAAACAATGCCCTTCGATCAGAAAACATAGCCAAATTCCATTAACTCATACTTGGAGTAGCTCTCTTCTTTCCTATGACCATGCAAGTACCTTTGCCAAACATCCTGAAAAAAATCCTAAACCTCTTGAGCAACAAGAGGACATTTCCACATTTTCAAGCAATGTGTATGCACCTCCTCCTCGACTGACACGAGCCATTGTTACTGTTGATTTTGCTGATGATGACACATTAATGGTTGAAAAGGAGTAGACACATGACATAGTTGTTGATTCAGATGTAGGGAAAGAACATTATGTTGAGAAAGTACAAGTTCATGTTGTTGAGCCTGACATGCCAGTTAACAAACCAAGACCCTATAACCAAGCACATCTTAAGAAAACAAAGATGGATGCCAGATTCATGAGATTCAAGGTGTCTATGAATAAGCTTCATGTGGACATCCCTTTCTTGGACGCCCTTACTGACATTCTAGCATGGTCAATGTATTTAAAAACTCTCTAGACTAGGAAGCATACTACTAAGGAGTATTAAATAGTGAAGCTACCAAGGTGAAGTTCTAATATCATCCTCAACAAGACACCCAAGAAATAGAAGGATCCATGTTCTTTGATTTGGCTGGTACTTTGCATACAACACTTGTAGAAAGGAGTTAGCATATTTGGGTGCTAGATAATGTCATACAATCTTTTCCAAAGGTTGGGTTTCACTGAGCCTCTTCCAATAGCCATGTTGAATCATCTTACAGATTCCTCTATGATGGAGCTGGGACTTACACTAAAAGATCACTCTTCCAATGGGAGTCCCAAAGATGCACCAAAAACCCTAGAGAGAACATCAACTCCCTAGGGTTTTTGGTGCATCTTTAGGACTCCCATTGGAAGAGTGATCTTTTAGTGTAAGTCCCAGCTCCATCAAAAAAATGGCGCCGTTGTCGGGGACAACGGAACGTTGTTATTTCACTTAGTACCTTTCTAGTTGGTTAGGATTTTACACTTTATTTTTGAATCATAACTCTATATCTTCTTAAAACTTTCATATTTTCACTATTATCTAAAAGGTGTTCTCTTTTCTCTACTCAGGTAGAACACGTGCATGCAATCACCGCATAGTCGCGGATTCTCCCCTGATCCGGAGTTCGCCTCCGAGGTAGAGAGAAGTTTCCACCGCCGAATCCGTCTCAATCGCCAACGCGCTAGACAAATGGCTGACGAACAACACCAAGCTGCTTTGATAATGGATAGAGTTAATGCTGCCATCGCCGTACAACGGGAACAACTTATCGCAGACACCCGTGCCCAATTACAAGCGGAGATACGAGCAGAGGAGCAAGCCCACATAAGAGCGGAGACCGAGGCTGCTCAGCTCGAGTTACGAAACAAGCAACTGAGGGACTATGCAGTCCCAAAAAACTATGAGGACAACCACCCGGTCCGGCCTCCGATCATCAACATCTCAAACTTTGAGATCCGGACCCAGTGGATCCAGATTATGCAAGGAATCTCCTTCTCTGGAGGTTCAGGAGACGACTGCATGGACCATTTGAAAAGGTTTAAGGCATTATGCCTCCTGGTCCCGCAAGCCGGTATTGCTTTCGATGCGATAATGCTCCACCTGTTCCATTTCACCTTATCCGGAAGGGCCTTGAGTTGGTACAACTCATTGGACAGAGAACCTATTATAACCACTTGGGCCCCTCTAGAGGAAAAATTCCTAGAGAAGTTCTTCCCACCCTCGTTGACCTATGAAATCAGAGGGCAAATCAATCACTTCTCCCAGCTACCTGGGGAAACCCTTGCTGAGGCATGGGAAAGATTTAAGGAACTTCTACGCAAATGCCCTCATCATGGCATTTCACAGAATCAACTGATAGAAACTTTTTATCGGGGGGGGGGGGGGGGGGTAAGCGATGATATTAAACAATTCCTAGATTCCTCATATGGAGGAAATTTCATGAGGAAGAACTATGAGGACGCTTGGAAGATTGTTACTTTAGGAGCTGAAAACCAGTCCAACTAGGGACGGTCAGCTGGAAAAAGTGTCCTTAAAGTTTTCAAAGCTGAAGAATCCGTAGAGATGAAGGCTATAGCTGAAGCCTTGCAAACTATTGTTCATAAACAACAAGCCCTCAAAGCTTCTCTTGGATTGGTCGACAAAAAGAAAGCCCCTTTTGTACAACAAGTTAAGACCGTCACAGGATCATGTGAGGCATGTCATGCTTCAGACCATCCGACCCTCTCCTGCGGAATGTTGCATAACGTAATGATGGATCTGCATCCACCACCACAACCATACGAACCCATCACTAATCAAGTCAAAGATCAGATTCCGGAACAAGTCAACTCCATCCACGCTATTCCCGGACAAGTTTACTACAATCCTAGTCAACCAAGGAATCATCCTGGGTTCCAGTACGGGAATCCTTCTGGAGCTGCGAATCTGCAACATCAGACACAAGGGGGATTTGATAGTAGGCTGCCTCCAGGGTTTCAAAAAAATTTTAACCAAAATTAAGGGAACCCAAGGAACAATTTCCCTAGGGCTAACTACCCTAGAAACCAATCAGCCTATTATCCGTACACTCATGCCCCGCTTCATCCGCAGCTGCATACTCAGCAGCCTCAACAACAAAGTCTTCAAAAAAACATTACCGCACGGCCGGAAGATGAGCTATCTCTGATAAGATAAATGCTACAATCTCAGCAAACCATGTTAGCTAACCAACAAGCCCAACAAAAGGCAGTTGAAACCCAGCTTGCTCAGATTGCTGCACAGTTGAAGCCTTCGGCAGGCACTCTTGCTGGGCATCCTGAACCAAATTCCAAGTATGGGCAAAACAAACATGAACAACTGAATGCCGTCACCACAAGGTCGGGACGCATTCTTCCTCAACCCACCAAGATCACCCTGGATGATGATGATGTGCCTATTTTTATGACAAAAGAGATTTCGCAACAAGGGATTGAGAAATCCCCCGAAGGCACAAAGGACAAAAATAAAGAGCAGGTGCCTGCAGAACCCGAGGTCCCGCAATTCAAACCAAGGATCACGTATCCAGGTAGACTACAAGAAACAAAAATGGACACCAGGTTTCAAAAGTTCAAGGAAGCAATGAAGAAACTATATATTGACATCCCACTCCTTGACGCTCTGACTGAAGTACCAGCATGGGCAAAATATCTCAAAAATTTACTATCACAAAAGTATATCACCAAAGAGCAAGAGACTGTCAAGCTTGCTCAAACCACTTCTGACATAATCTTGAACAAACTACCCAAAAAGAAGAAGGACCCAGGTTCCTTCGGAATCCAATGTTGCATTGGAAACGCATCTACAAAGAAAGGATTGGATGACCTCGGGGCCAGCATATCTATTATGCCCTACTCAATGTGCCAATGTCTTGGTTTCACTGGCTTGCTGCCTACAACGATGACTATTCAACTAGCCGACTCCACCATTACCGCGCCGTTGGGAATCATTGAAGATATCCCAGTAATGATGGAAGGGATGCCTTCGTTCCATGTGATTTTGTTATCATGGATATTAAAGAAGACTTGAGGTATCCAATCATTTTCGACAGGCCTTTCCTAGCTACTGCCAGAGCACTAATCGACGTCGAAGCTGGAACCATCATTCTTAGGCTTGGAAAAGAAGCAATTCAATTCCGCATCCTTGATAGTATGAAAGGCCCCAACATCCAAGAAGAAGTTTTCCTTTTGGATGCAATTCAACAAATGTCGCAATTAGAAATCTCCGAGCCAATAGACGAACTTGAGAATGCTCTTATCAATCCGGAAGTTGAATTTTCTGCAAATGAACTAGTCCAGCAATGCCTCCAATACTTAGAAAAGATAGAAGAAGCGCCAAAGGCTACTTTTGAAGAGCTTAAATCCATCACTACCATTGAAGCAGCAGAACCACCAAAAACCCCTGAATTGAAGACTTTACCCACAGGGCTCAAATATGTTTTCCTAGATGAGGAAGAACTATGCCCGGTTATTATCAGCTCCACCCTTACCGAAGACCAAGAAGTCAAACTTCTGGATAAACTGAGGAAGCATAAAAAGATCATTGGATATAAAATAACCAACCTCACAGGCATAAACCCGACTCTGTGTATGCACAAGCTTCCTATGGTTGAAGAATTTAAACCCTCTCGTGAACATCAAAGAAAATTAAACCCAAACTTGAAAGAGGTAGTTCGTCTGGAAGTCCTCAAACTACTCAAAGCTGGCATGATCTATCCTATCTCTGACTCTCAGTGGGTCAGTCCAGTTCAGGTTGTTCCAAAGAAAGGGGGCACTACTGTAGTAATCAACGATAAAAATGAGCTAGTACCTACTAGGACTATAACGGGGTGGCGAATGTGCATTGATTATAGGAAGTTGAATAAAGCTACAAGGAAAGACCACTACCCTCTGCCTTTCCTTGATGAAGTCCTAGAACGCCTGGCCCACCAAAAGTATTTCTGTTATCTCGATGGTTACTCAGGGTTTTACCAAATACCCATACACCCAGAGGACCAAGAAAAAACCACCTTCACTTGTCCCTTTGGGACATATGCTTTCAGAAGAATGCCATTCGGGCTATGTAACGCTCCTGCCACTTTCCAACGCTGCATGTCTGCTATCTTCGCCGGGTTAACTGAATCTATTATGGAAGTCTTTATGGATGATTTCTCTGTCTACGGAGACTCCTTCGACAACTGTCTAAACAATCTTGAACGAGTTCTGCAACGCTGCGAGGAAACGAACCTTATCTTGAACTGGGAAAAATTCCATTTCATGGTAACAGAAGGTGTCGTCCTCAGACATAGGGTAAGTGATAGGGGAATCGAGGTTGACAAAGCAAAGATTGATGTTATCTCAAAGCTGTCACCTCCGAAGGACATAAGGGGAGTCCGAGCTTTCCTGGGTCATGCAGGGTTTTACAGAAGATTCATCAAAGACTTCTCGAAAATAGCTAAACCCATGACCCAACTCCTAACCAAAGATGCCGATTTCATTTTCGACCAAGAATGTATGCGAAGTTTCTCCACCCTCAAAGAGGAATTAATCTCCGCACCTATTCTAAGGGCTCCAGACTGGTCGCAACCCTTCGAAATCATGTGCGACGCAAGTGATTATGCCATAGGGGCTGTTTTAGGACAACGAATCGATAAGAAACCCTATGTCATCAACTACGCATCCAAAACGCTAGACGAAGCACAGAAAAACTACACCACCACGGAAAAAGAGTTTCTAGATATCATCTACGCGTTCGAAAAATTCCGTTCCTACCTGATTGGCTCTAAAGTCATCGTCTACACTGACCATTCTGCTATCTGATACCTGATCCAGAAACAGGATGCCAAACCCAGGCTTATTCGCTGGGTATTGATGCTCTAAGAATTCGACCTGGAAATCAAAGATAAAAGTGGCGTGGAGAATGTTGTGGCCGATCATCTCAGCAGGATCGAAGTTGAAGAAAAAGATAAAATCCCTATCAGGGATTCTCTCCCTGATGATCAACTTATGAAGGCCACTCATAGTTTTCCTTGGTATGATGTTATCATTAATTACCTGGCCACAGGGATTATCCACCCGTATGCTTCATATCAGGATAAAAGGAAGTTCCTTCACGACATAAAACGTTATCATTGGGACGAACCCTACTTATTCCACCTCTGTGCCGACAGACTTTTTCGTCGGTGCCTGCCAGAAGAAGAAATAACCCCGGTCTTAGAACACTGCCATTCCGGACCCACGGGGGGGCATATGAGAGCCAAGAAAACCGCCATAAAAATTTTACAATCTGGTTTCTTCTGGCCCACCATATCAAAAGACTCGTATAATTTTGTGAAAGCCTGCGACAAATGTCAATTTTCGGGCAACATATCAAAAAGGGATGAAATGCCCCTCACTATGTGGCAGGAAATTGAGCTGTTTGATGTATGGGGGGGTAGACTACATGGGACCTTTCCCTTCATCATATGGCTTCTCTTACATTCTGGTCGCAGTAGATTACGTGTCAAAGTGGGTCGAATCTGTACCCACCGTATCCAGCGACTCCAAACCTGTTATCAAATTGTTCAAAGATACTATTTTTCCGAGATTTGGAGTTCCAAGAACAGTCATATCGGATGGCGGGACCCATTTCCTGGAATGAAGTTTCGAAGCGTTACTGAGAAAATACGGAGTCCATCACAAAGTCGCCACGCCTTACCACCCACAAACTAGTGGCCAGGTAGAAGTATCCAATAGACAGTTAAAGGCGATTCTTGAAAAAACAGTGAATAAAAACCGCACTGATTGGTCCACTAAACTTCCTGATGCCCTCTGGGCTTACCTAACTGCTTACAAAACACCAATTGGGACAACTCCGTTCCGTTTGGTATATGGGAAGTCATGTCATCTTCCAGTCGAGCTGGAACATAAAGCCTGGTGGGCCATCAAGCAACTAAACTTCAACCTTAAAAGTACAGGGGAGAACAGACAACTCCAGCTACAGGAGTTAGAAGAACTCCGAATGACAGCATATCACAGTGCCAGAATCTATAAAGAGCAAACAAAAATGTGGCACGATGGACATCTTAAGAGAAAAGATATCGCCGTTGGCGACAAAGTGCTCCTATTCAATTCCAAGCTCAAATTATTCCCCGGAAAACTTAGAACAAAATGGTCCGGACCCTTCACTATAAAACATATCTACCCAACTAGAGCTGCCATTATTATCGACAACAACGGAGGAGAACGAACGGTCAACGGGAACCGTTTAAAAAGATATTACACTCAGGAAGACAAAATGCATCGACAAACCATCGACATCAGAGATGCTACGCCAACATCATAACAACCCTACAACTTCGTCGAGCCATCGATGTTAAACCAAGGCGCTACTTGGGAGGCAACCCATGACTCCATGACTTAGTTTAGCCGCAACCCTTGTCCTAATTTCCTCTCACTCTATCACTTTGACACTCTGAGGACAGATTGAGTGATAAGTTAGGGGGGGGGTACATTAGACAAGGGCAAGGTATCCCCTTTTTCTTCCCTTTTTGAATAAAGTCACCTCAATTAACTCTAGAATCATGTTAGTCCCTACAAGTAAATAGCACTTAGACATTTAATGGCGATTTAACAATTCCACCCACCACTGATTCCACGTTTTTTGCTTCAATTCTTTATCTGACCCTCCACAGGTCAAAATCAAGGCTGAAATAAGCCAAGCTCCCGAGGATGAGAGGGAAATCAGGCAACTTCCAAATAAAAAAAAAACGTTCTGCAAGTGGACCACAAACCAAATAAGTGCACGTTGAAAAACTTTAAGAACAGCTTTCCTCTCTTCAAAATAAAAGAGGCTTGGCCGCCCAAAATAAATTCTCAAAAATACCAAAACCCAAGCCTGTGAGTTATTGAATAAAAGCCAGAGAGACGAATAAAATTATGAGAGTTGTGCCACGCATAAGGATCTATATGAAGAACTGAAGAAGGTCTCACCCGGCCGGCACATTCCGCTGCCCTCACAAAGGCAGATGTGTCGTGCCCGGTAGTGAAACCCTAAAGTTTCCAAGTATATGAAAGGCTCATAAAGGACTCGCCCGGCCGGTACATTCAGCTGCCCTCATAAAGGCAGATGTGTCGTACCCGGTAGTGAGATTCTAAAAAGCATAGACAGACCCTCCCCCACTTGAAGGGGGAGCTACACTTCAAAGCCTTTAGCCAACCCTCATACCATCTCTAGCTTCCAGTAGGTTTTTCAGAGAGGTATAAAGCTGATTAGAGTCAACAACATGCACAAAATAAGGTGGTCCCAATGCAAACTTTGAGATACGGAAAGAACCTGAGATCCAAGCAACTCTCGAAATCTGAAAGAATCAAGGCATGCAATAAGACTTGATATGACCCCAGGGGAACTTAGGACAAGAATTGAAGCTAGAGTATGGAAATCCTAAATAAAATCACCTCACCATTACAGGTCTCAGCTCTATCTAACTTGAGGACAAGCTAGACTCTAAGTTAGGGGGAGTGATAACCTCCTATTTTAGTCGTTTATCTTAGTCTTTTTCCTTAGTTTTCCATACTCTTTTTAAGTTTAAACTATACATAATCCTAATTTTACCCCTTTTTGTAAATACACCATCAGACTAACTTTTTCCTTTTATATATGCAGAAAAAGCACAAAAAAAATCATAAAAGAATAACCCAGCCTCAAGACCGAGTGGAGTCAAACGGTCTCAAGACCGCATGAAGCCAACCGGTCCTGAGACCGCATGGAGTCAAACGGTCTCAAGACCGTTTCGGGACCGGTTGGCTTCATGCGGTCTTGAGACCATTTGAACTCCATGCGGTCTCGGGACCGGTTGGCTTCATGCGGTCTTGAGATCGTTTGAACTCCATGCGATCTCGGGACCGGTTGGTTTCATGTGGTCTTGAGACCGTTTGACTCCATGCGGTCTCAGGACCGGTTGGCTTCATGCGGTCTTGAGACCGTTTGACTCCTTGCGGTCTCGGGACCGGTTGGCTTCATGCGGTCTTGAGACCGTTTGACTCCACTCGGTCTTGAGGCTGGGTTATTCTTTTATGATTTTTTTTGTGCTTTTTCTGCATATATAAAAGGAAAAAGTTAGTCTGATGGTGTATTTACAAAAAGGGGTAAAATTAGGATTATGTATAGTTTAAACTTAAAAAGAGTATGGAAAACTAAGGAAAAAGACTAAGATAAACAACTAAAATAGGAGGTTATCACTCTATGACAAGGCATATGGGAATCATTGAGGATTTTCCATTCAAGGTTGGTAAGGGTGCTTATTTATGTTCCTTGTGATTTTTTAATCATGGATATCAAGGAGGATATCAAGGATCCTCTCATATTTAGTCACCCATTTGTAGATACAACCCGATCATTGATTAATGTAAAATTGTGCACCATTCTTCTAAGTTTAGGGAGAGATACACTTGATTTTAGAGTGTTTGTCAACTTGAAGGGTCTTAGCATTCATGAGTAAGTCTTTTTGCTTGATAGTATTGATAAGTTATCAACTTAGACAAGATAGTAAAATATGTGAAGGCCCATCATAAACAACTGTCCCTATCCCTAACAGTAAATATTTTGATGAAGAACACATTGATTAATGTCGATTCCACTTGGTCACCATTGAAGAGGAACTCTATACTGAATTCAAAGAGTTGCAAATGATATCAATAGTTGAAGTAGATGGAAAACCACCTAAGGCACCATAGATCATGGCCCTATCCAAAGGGATAAAATATGTTTTCTTAGATGAGCAGAAGGTTTTCCTCATGGTCATCAATTCACATCTCACACAATAACAACAAATAAGGTTGATGGTTGAGTTGAAGAAAATAAAGGCATCATTTGGGTACAAGATGACTGATTTGATATGTATCAACCAAGCTATCTGTATGAGAAAAATCACAATGTTGGAAGATTACAAGCTGTATAGGGACCCTTAACTAAAATTGAACCCCAATATGAAAGAGATCTTCTATCTAAAAGTTATTAAATTTCTCATTATCGGGATCATCTGTCCCATTTTAAATTCCCTTTAGGTGCACCTAGTACAAGGTTTCCTGAAAAAAGGTGGTTCTTCTATTGTGAAGAATGAGAAGAACAAGCTCATGCCCACCCTCATAGTCATTGTGTGAGGATGTTCATTGACTAAAGGTTGTAAAACAAATTCACATAGAAGGACCATTTACCTCTGTCCTTTCTTGACCATTTTTTAGCATGGTTGGAACATCAAGAATTCTTTTGCTACTTATAAATTTACTTTGATTTGTATCATATTCCTACTCACCCCAAAGACTAGGAGAAGACCACATATGTCTTTCTTTTAGGAACTTATTCCTTTAATATGATTCTCTTTGGCTAATGCAATGCCCTTGCTACCTTCCAACGTTGCACGACATCCATTCCACATGATGGATAGAAACCAAGATGGATATGTTCAAGGAATTTTTTTTTCTATTTGTGGTGAATACTTCAACTCTTGTTTGCACCATCTTTATCTTGTTCTAGAAAAGTGTGAAGAAGCACATCTGGTATTGAATTGGGAGAAGTTCCACTTCATGGTGAAGGAGGAAATTGTCCTTTGACACAAGGTGAGGAACAAAGGGATAGAAGTACAAAAGATGAAGATTGAAGTCATTGAAAAACTTGCACATTGTCCAATGTGAATGAAGTTCATGCATTATTTAGACATCCATGTTTCTATTGTAGATTCAACAAGTACTTCTCAAAAATTGCAAATCTTCTTACAAGTTTTCTTATAAGGGATGTTGTCTTCGCTTTTTTTGTCACTTGCATGGAAAAACTTCATGAATTTGAAAACTTCACTCACCACCACACCCATCATTCGAGTAGCCTACTAGTTGCAACCTTTTAAAACCATGTGAGATTCTAGAGACTATGTAGTAGGAGGAATTTTGGGACAACAAACTGACAAGAGGCACCACATCATATATTTTTCCTCAAAGACATTGGATAAAGCACAACAGAACTATGCGACAATAGAGAAAGAGTTTCTTTCCATGATGTACACCTTCAAAAACTACAAATAACATTGTGGACAACCTTGCAAAACACCACTTCAAAAATTATCAGGACGATCGAATTTACATCGATCCTCCCCTCGACCCGGTGGGTCAATCCCCCTCCCACTTCATCTGTAATGGTAGGAGTCCTACCAAATTTAATTTCCCAATAGGTATCTGATGTAATCATTGGATTTTCCCTACAAGAGGAGAGCAGGATGAATAATATAATCTCCTGACTTCAAAAAAAAAAAAGAAGAGGAAGGGCAAACTATTATTGAGTAGAGCTATTTGGGTCTAATGAGTGGCCACATGAGTGTAAAAAAATCACCTTGAGCATCCTCCATTGTGGATTCTATTATCCTACAATATTTAAGGATGTTTGTGAATACATTCTCTCTTGTAACCAATGCCAAAGATCCAAAATCATATGAAAACTGAATGAGATGTCCTTGACTCTTAGCCGGAGGTTGATATATTGGGTGTTTGGAGAGTGGACAACATGGGTCCAGTCTCCCATCTTTTGGATACTCCTACATTCTTGTTGTTTTAGAATATGTTTTGAAGTAGTTTAAGGAAATACCTATCGTCTCCAATGATTTTAAACTTATCATGAAGATCTTCAAGGATATAATTTTCCCTAGGTTTACGGTACCACCACCAAGGTGGTAGCCTATTGGATTGATTGGGGCTCTCCTTTCCTAGGATATTGAGGTTCAAATCCCCCTCAACTACCTGGGGAGAGCCGTGTGGCCGGTGAACACCCGCCCAGGTTAATCCCGATGCAAGCCTTACAAGTCTATTGGGTTACCAAAAAAAGGTTCAGGGTATCGTCTTGGTCATCTCTCATGGTGGATCTCATATTTTGGAGAAGTAATCTGAACTTTTACTGAATAAATATGGCTTTCATCACCGAGTAGCATCTCTATATCATCCTTAAACAAATATACAAGTCAAAGTTTTAAACCAACAAATCAAGGTCATCATTGAAATGGTAGTTGCACGGACAAGGAAGGATTGGGCATTGAAGCTCTATTACGCTATTTTAGCATATCAAACAACATTTAAAGCACCTTTAAGAACCACTCCATTTAGTTCATGTAAAATCATGTCATCTCCCTGTTGAGATGGAACACAAAGCTAACTGGGCAATTCATTTAGTACATTTTGATTACCTCTTGTTGGATAAAAGTAGTTCCTATAATTATAAGAGCTAGAAGAATTGTGCCTGTCCACCTATGAGAATGCACTACTCTATAATGAGCAGAATAAGATGTGGAACGACGGCCAACTGAAGAGAAAGGACCTGCAAGTGTGAGATGAAGTCCTTTTCTACAACTCCTACTCGAGGTTGTTTCCTAGGAAGCACGATTTTGGTGGTAAGGGTCATATTTCTTGAAGAATATATACCCCCATGAAGCGCTCATTTTTTGGGACAAGGCCAAAGGAAAATTCATGGAAAGTGGCCACCAGATGAAAGGGTACATCACTTCTAAAAAATTTTCAACAAGGGAAGAAACTCAACACCCCCTTGCCAATGTGGTTGCTATCTAAGAGACCATGTGTCAAGCCAATGAAATTAACCAATGTGCTTGTCTGAAGGTAACCCGAAGGTTATCTTAGTTACATTTCAATTTCATATTAAGAGTAGTTAGAAGACATTGTCAACCACTACACTTCACCCTCATAGTTTCACTTGATTGTTAAGAATTTTTTTAATTGCATTTTATTTGTGACTATCTACATGTTGAAGACTGAATGTTTTCAACCATTCCAAACACCCAGTTGGGAGAATGGATCAACCCATTGGATGATCAGGATGATCACCATTTTGCACAAGGCTAACTATAGGTGGCTCAACCAATTGGATTGATTGGTTTGCCGACTGACTTATAGAAAAAATTATTTGCAGACTGCATTCGACCAACAAACTTCTTCAACCGACCAACCAAAATATCTACTAAAATTTTTGGTAGAGACAACAGATTTGATTAACCATCCTATCTCTCCCTTCAACTGATCAAAAGGGACAACCCAAATTCCAAGAGCTACTAACTTCATGTGATTCATTTTAGATTCCCCGATCCCGACCCATTAAGATGGTCAGTTGAATGGCCCTAGCCAACATTCACATGTGAAGGTGCCTGATCGACTGACCCGAGACATCCTGATCGAGTGACCAATGGCAACCATCCTTCCATCACCACACCATTGATTGGCTAGGATGAGCTATTCGGGCCAGGAGACTGACACTTGACCTTTGTCATCAACACAGACTCTAGTCACGTGAACACATGGCTTAAAGTGAGCTGAGTAGTGTCCCATCATCAATATAATTTACCAAAGGGGACAAGGAAGTTGATATTGAGTTTCATCCTCCCTTTCCCTAGCGCCAATGACACCATCAGATCTCCCCATTCCCCTTCTATCATGCCCTCCCTCTTCCAACTGTAGCTTGATCAGATGATCAAGCAACTACTTGTTAGTCAACACCCGATAGTGTTGCTCCAACACCCATCCCCCTCCCTTTTGATCTCTCTAACTGGTCGACTAAGGGATCAACACCTCCTCTCTGGTCAGGTGATGATGCTGCTCCATCAATCTTGTTTTTCTCACTGATTGACCGACCTGATATAGCATTTCTTTTACCAAGTCAATTGACAAAGGTAATTAAAACAACCTCACCTCCACCGCATTGATTCCTACTATAAACCTTCTTCACCACCAATCACCTGATTTGCACCTTGAAGATTGGCCTATACACACCACTATTGACTCCCCAGACCCACACCCACTTGACTGACTCGACAACCTTTAGAGCCACACATACTCCAATAGCATCCTCTATCTTATGAGGAGCCCCCATGATCTTTCATGAGTTGGTATTGGTCTGACCAACCATCTTAGGAATCTTTTAAGGCTCAACATAATTATCCCAAACCTCATCCTCAGCTGTAGCCATCATCACTGGGTCAGCACACCAACAAGCGTCCATTTCAATAGTTTTCTACCCTTTGATTATCCACTAAGAGTCTGCTCAAGGGTGAGGACATTTCTAAATTTGGGGTTAAGAGTGGGCGGTATGTCTCCATTCTACCCACTTTATCTTATTCCTTTTGTCTACATGTAATCATCCATTATGAAGTCAGTCTAGCATCAAATGTTTCTCTCTAAATCTGATTATGTATCAATCATCAATGTACCCACTTGAGTGAATTAAACTTTTTGCAATGATGAATCATGAACTATCAATTATAAAGTGTATTTTGTCACCAGTGATCTTAATTCACATCATTCCCTAGAAAAGATGGCAAGTCATATTTAATTGAGAGGAATCAAATATATGTGTCTCTTATTGATTAGCATAACTCTTATGGAAATATCATTATCATGAAATTTACTTGATGTAATTGCATTGTTTGCTACAGATTGTTCTTATGCTCTAAAATCCACTTTATGAGATACATATGTTCGAACACTTATACACTTCTTCCACCATATTCTTACTCCATCATTCACCAAAAATAATAAAAAAGACAAAAAGAATGTGGCAAAATCCAAGTTTGGGATGTCACCCTCTTTCTCAGTTCCATACCTCTTCTGTGCATCCCTGACCTGGGTTATGAACTAACCCTAGGTATTTTGCTTAATTATGTAATTATATGCTTGTGGTTATCTTTTGAAATGTAATTAAGCTTCTGATGAACATATATTCCCATTTCAGTCCTTTTTGAACAATGTTGCAACTGTGTTTTGTTAATTTTGGACTAAAGTGCAAATTACCCAAGTTGAAGGGTTAACTTGCAAATTTCACATGTTAAGATGTTCCTCTGATGTTGAGACATCATAATAATGTATATGATGTGGTGGGATGGATTCCACAAGCTTGAGCACCAATATATAGCTTGTAGAGCAATCCTTGTGCTTTAAAACCTAGTTTTGATGTAAAGTGCAATTTACCCAAAGCATAGGGTCCAACCTGTAAAATGTACCATCTATAGTATCTCTCATAACTCTTGGCATCAATTAGAGTAACGAAAATGAGGAGGGCGCCTCATTTGAATGATCAAGTAAGAAAGATAACCTTAATATTTAAATAACCAAGTTTCAAGCAAAATGGCCTTTCATATATATAGCTTATTAAGATATATGGTTTCTTTTCCTTTAACCTTGGATAAGAGAGAGGTTTTGCATGTGAAAAGGAGGAAGAAACGTGGATAAGGGTGGAGAGAGCATGAGTGGATGGATTTAATAAATAAAAGAAATAACTATCTTTTTCTTTGCCTTGATAATATCCAAAAATATATAAGCACCCTTTTTCCACAAGCAAGGGAACGTTTCCCTTAGTTTCTTTTCTCATCTTCTTGCTTTGGACCGACCAAGAGGAAGCTCAGGAGAAGAGGAGGACGACCAATATGGTTTGGGTAAGCTTTGATCATCACCTAGCTCGAATTCTCGGAGAAAACCCTAATACAAGGTTGGTTTGTTAGTTTTCCTTACACAACTCTTCTTTCTAGCCATCTTCTCCATCCAAATCTTGAAGAACGGACCTTGGACAACCTTTGGAGCTCAGGCCACCATTAAATCTACGAAGCTTGGATCTCTGTATCAGTCCTAGAGATGGGTTTTATAACTCTAACCCTTAAGTTTTGTTAATGCATCTTCTTCTCCTAGAATCGTTGCTTGTTCTTATCTTTTAGACACCTTTGTGTGTTCTTGCTAGAAATTCTGTGAAGAACAACCCCTTTTCTTGAGGTAGAAGATGATGAAGTTATTCCCAATGTTTATCCTAAATCTTACTTTAGCAAACGGTCTTCCACCTCTTGCACAAACGGTTTCCCAAACCGTTTGGGAGCAAACAGTTTCAAACTGTTTGAAAGCGAACGGCTTCAACCAAGAACGCATGGAAGCAAACGGTCCAAGACCGTTTGGATGAGTTGACCAGGCATTAACCATTTGGAGGTCTGTAATAATTAATATGGACTAATCACCCACCAAAAATCATCAAGTAATTCCAAGTAAATCACCAATTGAAGGCACATCAATCACCTAAACCCTAATCGAGTTAGTTTCTGATTTCAATAATACAATCACATTGAAGTTTGGGTTGAGTGGCCCAAACGGTTTCAAAACCGTTTGGGAATCACCCAAATGGTCTCAAGACCATTTGGTGATCACCCAAGACCGTTTGGAGGTCTAGTTTTAAGTGGGGTTGACCAATTGAGGGTCCAATGATATCAAGTTGTTGGGCAATTAAGTGCTGATTTGGTGACCAAACCTAGGGTTCAACCCTTAAGTGAATGACTTAGTTTTTGATGATATAATGGGAAAACGGTCTCAATACCATTTGGAGGATATACAAATGATCCCAAGACTGTTAGGGGGTCACCCAAGACCGTTTGGAGGTCTAGGGTTGACCATGGTTAAGTGGTTCAAGATTGAAAGGCAACAAGTTGAAGTATAATCAATTAATGACCTAATGATCAAATCTATGAGCCAAACCTTAATAGGTTGAGTTAGTTTTTGATGTTGACTTGAGAAAAGGGTCTCAAGACCATTTGTAGGTCATCCAAACGATCCCAAGACCGTTTGGGGTGTGGTCATGACCAAATTGAAGGATGGTTCAATGGTTCAACATTAATTAGACTCATGTTGATACATGTTGAAGGGTGATCGATTCCAAACCCTAATTCAATTGATCCAAGCCCTAATTGGTGTTCAATTGAGGGTCAATTGAGGGAAAAATCAGTTGAGGGTTGACCTAATTGACTCAATTGATAAGTGGCTAACAAGTACATGAACGATTGAGGGGTTCAACATTGGAAACCCTAACTGAATTGGAATGGTTGAGACACTTTTTGGTCCATGCGGTTTTGAGATGGTTTGGACCAAATGGTCTCAAGGCCGTTTGAGACCAAACGGTCTCAAGACCGTTTGGGACCAAATGATCCCAAACCGTTTGGTGCTCATGCGGTTTCAAGAATGGTTGTGTCCATGCGGTTTTAAGCTCAACTTGGCCAAACGATCTTCTTGACCAAACGGTTTTGAGTGTGCACTTTACCAAACAGTTTCAAAGTCAATGAAACCAAACGATCAACACCACCAAACGGTTTCAAGGATTGTTAAAGACCGTTTGGAGGGTTAGTGTGCAAGACTGTTTGAGGTCTAAAAAGGTCAAGATCATTTGATGCCTTAATGGTCTAGATGGTTTAGTAGTTGATTAACCTAAACCCTAAAGATACCTAAAGTGATTAAGGGGTCAAGTAATTAGTTGAATAATGCATGTTATGATCAATGGTGAACATTACAAAAGTACCCTTGATAGGATAGAGTAACCTATACCCTTTGATCAAGTGAATCTTAATGATCACAATAGAAATGACACAACCCATGATGTCAGTGTTGATTTGACTTAACCTAATCAAGAGTGATGTAAACATCATCTATTAGTAAAAGGAGTGATAAGACTCCTCATATAAATGAGAATCAAGTAACAAGCTTCCAATATGTATGAATGTACCTAATTAGGGTATGATCCTTCATAGTGAGATCATGGAAACCCTAATTATGATGGATAAATGAATCTTAACCTAATTTGAGGGCATTCATGTAAGTAATCCTCATACATAATGTTGGTATGATCTTCATCCACTTTAATATGAATAGTAAACCCTAATCTAGGGTAAAGTGATGTAATGTGAATAGTAAACCCTAATCTAGGGAAATGTGATGGTATGAACAGTAAACCCTAATTCTGGGTTATGCTTTTAAGCATGAAACTCTATGATTGAAGTATGAAGTAAAGAATCACTATTACAATTAAGATAAAGGGGTTGAATAACCCTAATTAAATTGAATAGGGAAAACCTAACCCTATTAAAGGCATAGTGGTATAACCCTTGAATTGAAAGGTTATCTTTATTTTGCAATATGCTGATATAGATATAATGTGCATATTATCAAATTGTGTCAGTCATGCATGTCTTTATCAAGAAGTGATCATAGCCAGGTAAGGGTTATGATGTCATATCCATTGAAATCATTTTATAAGCTTTAAGAGTAATGATATGCTATGTTGCCTTGTAAGTGGTAACATATGAGATTGATAGGCCGTATGAGCCATGAGAAATATATGCATTGTTACAATCAAGGTCATGTTGTTAAATGATTTGGTAATAATATGTTACTTGGTAACAAGTGTTATGATGATCTAAGGGTTTGAACACCCATGTTCCTAAATCATAATGATGAGATGGTTAGGGATTGATATCCCAATGATAACTGGATATGAAATGAACTTAATACAACTAGTACTCTTTCTTTATAGAAATTGTTTTAATGGTTTATGTTTGAAAAGATGCCTGATGCTAAAAGAATGCTATAATGTATTTAAATAATCAAGTATAATGAAATCATGTAGAGACCTTACCATAGATCCATCATTGTCAGAAGTTAAATGATGGTGAAACAGGTTTTCCTAAGGGAACTCCTGGAGAGCATACTTTTGAGTATGTGGGGGTTATGGACGCGAATATCCTTACGTCCTAATGTAGGATTTGATGTGAGATGTACCTTTAATTTCTCAATCCTTCATTATATGTTTATTTCGAGATGATGTATCACTAATCTCCCGATGATGTTGTTAATGCCGCATCGATGAGAGATAAATAGGAAATCCCTCGATGGCGAAGAGAGTACAAAACGCCACTGTAACTCTAATAGTGAAGTTGCCAGAATACCCTGGAAAGCTATTATGGCAGAGACACTAGATGTCATGCATGTTGTTCCTCACACTGACTGGGGAAGATGAGGTCATAGGAATCCAGCTCTTCTGATGACCTATGTATGGTACCGATTGTGATTTCGTAATGGTCGGTTGGAGTATGAGAGGTGTAACTCATCTCCTAAGGGCATAAATATGTTTGAAAAACATAATCAGCCGTGTAGCATAACTACTTAGGTTGAACTACGAGAAACAATAATTGATGATACATTGTTTATAGTGCTCTAGTTAAATAACTAGTATACATGTTCTTCATATTTCTTATTGATATATGTCTTGTCATTCAATCAAGTTATAATTGGAATGATTGCTTAAAAGAATGTTGCTGTACATAGCTTATTCAATGTTTTGTCTGTTGTTGAACATTTACTGCGCTACTGCTCAATGTTATTCCATTATTGTAATAACAAAGCTTCTGGCAGAGAGTTATAACTCTCGCTGGGACAATTATTCAAATTGTCTCACCCCCGTGGGTTTCGACTTTTTAGGTAGACGCCGATGACGAAGGAACCCATCAGTGGGTGAGCAACAATAGCAGTAGCACCAACATCAGGAACAACAGTGATCTTCAGGTGGAGACACTACCTGTCAAGCCTTGTAGACAGAATGTCCTATGTGTCGTCTCTGTACTCTCAAGTCCTAGGAGTCAGTAGATGTTTAAAGATAGATCTAAGATTTTTGGCTTAATGCCTCGAGATTTTTGTATCTTGCCTTGTACAACTAACAAGGTAAGTTGATGTTTGTAACCCTCGAGATGTGATATTATAGAGATGTAATGATGGATCAGTCTGTAAACAACTTATCATGTTTCTTTATGAAAAAGTTTTATCGTTTATAGATCTATTTATGAAAAGTTTTAATTTTTAGTGAATTTCCATAATTCCGCTGCTAGTTAATCTCTTTCGCATTTGTTGATCTTGTTTTTCGAGAAGTATCGTCACAATTTAGTGGTATCAGAGCTCTAGGTTTGCTGAGTCTACAGAGACATAGGACTTAGGAGTTTGTTCTACTGCCTTCCAGTATATCTGATAGTGTCTTCTGCCCATCAAGAGGAGAAGATAAAACTAAATATGTCTGGACCACACGAAGAACACGTTGCAGAGAGCAGTGCTGCTGCACCCAGAAGAGGTGCAAGAGACCCAGATAGAGAAGAACATATGCCTGAACCACCCCAGTTCAATCCAACTGACATGGGGAACCCAGCCGTCCAAGCCATGTTTGGATAGTTTATGACTGCCATGACACACATGACTGATAGGATGCCTATACCTGCACCTAGGACACCTACCCATCCTGAAGGACAAGGAATCGGCAAGACGTTCGAACGACTTCGTCGAGTTGGAGCCACAGAGTATGCGGGAACAGATGACCCCACAGATGCTAACTTGTGGTTAACTGAACTAGAGAAGGCCTTCAGAATCCTGAACATCCCAAAAGCTGAGAAGGTTAAACATGCTGTGTATCTTCTCAAAGGGAGTGCTGGTCACTGGTGGACCATGGAATAACAGAAGAGGCCTGGTGTAGAGGTTGCATGGGAAGTTTTTCGACGGGAATTTATCAATAGATATTTCCCTAAGACGTTTTTGGACGAGAAAATTTCTCAGTTTGAGAGGTTAAGGCAAGGTCCAATGAATATTAGCGAGTACGAGGCTAAGTTCATGGAGCTGTTGTGGTTCTGTCCGCACATGGCGACCACATATGAAGAAAGGATTAGGCATTTTGAGAAAGGGTTAAACGCTAAATCGACTACTCTTGTGTCTGCCCTAGAGAATAGAGAAAGGTTTTCTACCTTCGTGGAGTCTGTCAGAAGGGTAGAAAGGTCTGTGGCAGAGAAGAGACAGACCCAGAATAAGAGGATCTATCCCCAGTTCCAAGGATCTTCATCGAAAGGTTTTAGGAAACCTAGATTTTCTACGCCTACACCACCACCTAGATTCAGTACCCAGATGCAGTGGACGTCGAATAGGGGTAGAGGACGAAGCCTACCACTAGAAGGAGCTCATAGTTCAACATCTATGTCAGTTACAGGACCACCCAGACCACAACAACTGAACAAACGTTGTTATATATGTGGAAAGATGGGACACCTGATGAAAGATTGCAGAGCTAGAGAAGTGAGTGTAACTCAACCCCAGAGGCAAAGTCAGCAAGGATCTCAAAGGAGACACTTTCCAGGAGGAGCTAGAGGATGTGGACAAGCGTCCCAAGCTGGATCATCGACACCTAGTCAACGACCACCAAATCAGCCATAGGCAACGACGAGGGTTTATGCGATGAATCCACCTGATGCAGTAATCAACCCTCAGGTTGTGGCAGGTCAGATGGAATTGTTATATTCTAATATGTCTACATCTTGTGTTGTATCTATTTTAATTGATCCGAGTGATACACACTCCTTTATCACTCGAAGAGTGATTCTTGACTGCAATCTGACTATAAGTCATAGAGTAGATAGTTTGTTGCTAGAAATTCCACTGGTGGGATCTGCAGTGTTGCAGGAGGTATGTTCTTCCTACATTCTCTTCTTTTCTAAACATCGCATTCAAGTGGATCTTATACCACTTGAGATACATGGATTTGATATAATCCTTGGGATGGATACCTTAGAAAGGTATAAGGTTGTTTTGGATTGTGAATCCAAGCAAGCTGTGTTTGCTGAGATAGTGACACATGGATCTTTCAATGAGAGAGAAAGATTTTACCCACCTGTCTTGTATCAGCTATGGTTGCTGAGAAGCTGATGAGGTAAGGATGTTATGCATTCTTAGCCCATGTGGTAGATACTACCATGGATAGTCCTAACTCTGCCGAAGTTCCTGTAGTCAGGGAATTTGAAGACGTATTTCCTGAAGAACTTCCAGGTGTGCGACCACCCTAAGAAATTGATTTTGAGATCAATTTAATCCCATATACGCAACCAATAGTACAAACACCATATAGGATGGCGCCTGCTGAGATGGCAGAACTCAAGAAACAACTACAAGAGTTGCTTGAGAAAGGTTTCATCTGATTGAGTACTTCACCCTGGGGTGCTCCGGTCCTTTTTGTTAAGAAGAAAGATGGGTCAATGCGGTTGTGCATTGATTATAGACAGTTAAATAAAGTAACAATAAAGAATAAGTATCCTTTGCCGAGGATTGATGATCTCTTTGACCAATTGTGTGGTGCAACTGTCTTCTCAAAAATAGACTTGAGGTCGGGATATCATCAACTCCGTATTAAGGATAGTGACATACCCAAGTCTGCCTTTAAGACAAGGTATGGTCACTATGAGTTCACAATTATGTCGTTTGGACTAACAAATGCACCAACTGCATTTATGGAACTCATGAATAGAATCTTCCGACCTTTTCTCAATCAGTGTGTTGCTGTCTGTATAGATGACATCCTGATCTATAGTAGAGATGCTCAACAACATGAACAACATCTTCGTCAAGCTCTACCTTGCTAAGAGAGCATAAGTTATATGCTAAGTTTAGCAAGTGTGAGTTCTGGTTGCCAGAAGTATCTTTCCTTGGACACGTAATATCTGCCTCGGGTATTCATGTTGACCCTAAAAAGGTAGAATTTGTCCTGCAATGGGAGCAGCTGAAGACTCCGATAGAAATCTGTAGTTTCTTAGGGTTGGCAGGCTATTACCGGAGGTTCATTAAGAACTTCAGTTCAATAGCCTTACCCTTGACTAAGTTGACCAGGAAGGATGTCCCTTTTGTTTGGAGTGATAAGTGTCAACAATCTTTTCAGCTGTTGAAGGAGAGGTTGACAAGTGCACCTGTACTTGTGTTACCTAAACAAGGAAAAGGATATATAATTTTCTGTGATGCCTCTCAGAATAGACTTGGATGTCTGTTGATGCAGGATAAACAAGTGATTTCTTTTGCTTCTCGACAGCTTAAGAAACACGAGGAGAATCATCTGACACACGATCTAGAACAAGCTGTTGTAGTTCATGCCTTGAAGATCTGGAGACATTATCTTTATGGAGAGACATTCCAAATTTTCACAGACCATAAGAACCTTAAGTATATCTTTTCTCAGCATGAGCTTAACATGAGGCAACACCGTTGGATGGAGTTGATCAAGGACTACGATTGTACAATTGATTACCATTCAGGGAAGGCCAATGTAGTTGCTGATGCTTTGAGTAGGAAATCAGCAACACCAGCCGTAGATAGAGCACAACTGAATTCTTTGGCATGCTCTATGAGAGATATGCTTATGTCCTTAAGGAAAGCCAATGTACAGTTGAAAGTATCATTGTTAGTCGGGTTTTTAGCTGAGATGCATATAAAACCTACTCTGAGAGAGCAGATTAAGGAGGCACGGCAAGTTGATGTTGTAATTCAACTGATCAGATCAGAGTATGGAAGTGAGAAACGAGATGGTTTCCATGTCTCAGATGATCAAGTATCCTATTATCATGGTAGGATGATTGTACCTGATGTGGATAACTTGAGGAAGTTAGTCCTGGAAGAAGCTCATTCTTCGATGTATGCCATGCATCCAGGAAGCACCAAGATGTATCGAAACTTGAAAGATATGTATTGGTGGCCTAGTTTGAAGAAAGACGTTGCTGAGTTTGTTATGCGGTGTCCTGTGTGTCAGCAAGTTAAAGCTGAACACCAGAAGCCTGCAGGAACAATGCAACCTTTACCCATACCACAGTGGAAGTGGGATCATGTAACCATGGACTTTGTGGTTGGTCTACCCATGACAGCCAAAGGTTATGATTCCATATGGGTAATAGTTGATAGGTTGACAAAGACAACACATTCCTTACCTATCAAAACAACCTATTCTGCTGAGAAGCTGGCACAGTTATATGTTGATGAGATGGTACGACTGCATGGGGTCGCGGTTACCATTGTTTCTGATAGAGGTCCCCAGTTTATGAGTCATTTTTGGGAGCAACTTCATAAAGCTTTAGGCACACAGTTAAGGTTTAGTACAACCTTTCATCCTCAGACTGATGGAAAATCAGAAAGGACTATACAGACCTTGGAGGATTTTCTTAGAGCACGTGTTCTTCAGTTTACGGGAAGTTGGGATCTGCACCTAAGCTTGATAGAGTTTGCCTACAACAATAGCTATCAACATAGCATTGATATGTCACCTTATGAATCTTTGTATGGTAGACGTTGTAGATCACCCCTATGTTGGTATGAAACCAGTGAATATCAACTTTTAGGTCCTGATCTTGTACAACAAACTACCGAGAAGATTAAAGTAATACAACAACAGATAAAGACTGCACAGGAAAGGCAGAAATCTTACGCTGATAAATGTCATAGACCTTTAGAATTCCAGGTTGGAGACAGAGTATACCTCAAAGTCTCACCTTGGAAAGGAGTTTTGAGATTTGGAAGGAAAGGGAAGTTAGCTTCAAGGTTTATGGGGCCTTATCCAATCATTGAATGAATTGGGAAGGTAGCTTATAAGCTAGAGTTACCACCAGAGTTACAAAAGTTACACCCTGTGTTCCACATTTCCATGCTTAGGAAATGTCACCCTGGTACATAATCAGTTCTGCAACCTATGGAAGTAGAACTGAATGATGATGTGTTTTATGAGGAAGGACCTGTGTCAATCCTTGACAAAAGAATTAAAAAGTTGAAAAAGAAAGACATAAGTCTTGTGAAAATCCTCTGGAATCACCGTGGTGTTGAAGAAGCCACGTGGGAACTAGAGGAAGAGATGAGAAGGAAATACCCTGCTCTTTTCTCTTAATATGTTTTGTTGATTTCGGGGACGAAATCCTTGTAAGGGGTGGATAATTTGTGACATCCCTGATCTGGGTTATGAACTAACCCTAGGCATTTTTGCTTAATTATGTAATTAGATGCTTGTGGTTATCTTTTGAAATGTAATTAAGCTTTTGAGGAACATATATTCCCATTTCAGTCCTTTTTGAACAATGTTGCAACAGTGTTTTGTTAATTTTGGACTAAAGTGCAAATTACCCAAGTTGAAGGGTTAACTTGCAAATTGCACATGTTAAGATGTTCCTCTGATGTTGAGACATCATAAGAATGTATATGATGTGGTGGGATGGATTCTACAAGCTTGAGCACCAATATATAGCTTGTAGAGCAATCCTTGTGCTTTAAAACCTAGTTTTGATGTAAAGTGCAATTTACCCAAAGCATAGGGTCCAACCTGTAAAATGTACCATCTAGAGTATCTCTCATAACTCTTGGCATCAAGTAGAGTAAATAAAATGAGGAGGGCGCCTCATTTGAATGATCAAGTAAGAAAGATAACCCTAATATTTAAATAACCAAATTTCAAGCAAAATGGCTTTTCATATATATAGCTTATTAAGATATATGGTTTCTTTTCCTTTAACCTTGGATAAGAGAGAGGTTTTGTATGTGAAAAGGATGAATAAACGTGTCTAAGGGTGGAGAGAGCATGAGTGGATGGGTTTAAGAAATGAAAGAAATAACTATCTTTTTCTTTGCCTTGATAATATCCAAAAACATATAAGCACCCTTTTTCCACAAGCAAGGGAACGTTTCCCTTAGTTTCTTTTCTCATCTTCTTACTTTGAACCGACCAAGAGGAATATCAGGAGCAGAGGAGGACGACCAAGCTGGTTTGGGTAAGCTTTTATCATCACCTAGCTCGAATTCTTGGAGAAAACCCTAATACAAGGTTGGTTTGTTAGTTTTCCTTACACAACTCTTCTTTCTAGCCATCTTCTCCATCCAAATCTTGAAGAACGGGCCTTGGACAACCTTTGGAGATCAAGCCACCATTAAATATATGAAGCTTGGAGCTTTGGATCAGTCCTAGTTGCAGGTTTTATAACTCTAACCCTTAAGTTTTGTTAATGCATCTTCTTCTCCTAGAATCGTTTCTTGTTCTTATCGTTTAGACACCATGTGTGTTCTTGTTAGCAGTTCCGTGAAGAACAGCCCCTGTTATTGAGGTAGAAGATGATGATGTTATTCCCAATGGTTATCCTAAATCTTACTTTAGCAAACGGTCTTCCACCTCTTGCACAAACGGTTTCCCAAACCGTTTGGGAGCAAACAGTTTCAACCAAGAACGCATGGAAGCAAATGGTCCAAGACCGTTTAGATGAGTTGACCAGGTGTTGAATGTTTGGAGGTCTGTTGTAAATAATATGGACTAATCACCCACCAAAAATCATCAACTAATTCCAAGTAAATTACCAATTGAAGGCACATCAATCACCTAAACCCTAATCGAGTTAGTTGCTGATTTCAATAATACAATCACATTGAAGTTTGGGTTGAGTGGCCCAAACAGTTTCAAAACCATTTAGGAATCACCCAAATGGTCTCAATATCGTTTGGTGATCACCCAAGACCATTTGGAGGTCTAGGGTTAAGTGGTGTTGACCAACTGAGGGTCCAATGATATTAAGTTGTTGAGCAATTAAGTGCTGATTTGGTGACCAAACCTAGGGTTCAACCCTTAAGTGAATGACTTAGTTTTTGATGATATAATGGGAAAATGGTCTCAAGACCGTTTGGAGGATATCTAAACGATCCCAAGACCCTTTGGGGGTCACCCTAGACCGTTTGGAGGTCTAGGGTTGACCATGGTTAAATGTTTGAAGATTGAAAGTCAACAAGTTGAAGTATAATCGATTAATGACCTAATGATCAAATCTATGAGCCAAACCTTAATAGGTTGAGTTAGTTTTTGATGTTGACTTGAGAAAACGGTCTCAAGACCATTTGGAGATCATCCAAATGATCCCAAGACCGTTTTGGGGTGTGGTCATGACCAAATTGAAGGATGGTTCAATGGTTCAACATTAATTAGACTCATGTTGATACATGTTGAAGGATGATCGAGTCCAAACACTAATTCAATTGATCCAAGCCCTAATTGGTGATCAATTGAGGGTCCAATCAGTTGAGGGTTGACCTAATTAACTCAATTGATAAGTGGCTAACAAGTGCATGAATGATTGAGGGGTTCAACATTGGAAACCCTAACTCAATTGGAATGGTTGAGACACTTTTTGGTCCATGCGGTTTTGAGATGGTTTGGACCAAACGGTCTCAAGACCGTTTGGGACCAAATGATCCCAAACTGTTTGGTGCTCATGCGGTTTCAAGAATGGTTGTGTCCATGCAGTTTTAAGCTCAACTTGGCCAAACGGTCTTCTTGACCAAACGGTTTTGAGTGTGCACTTTACCAAATGGTTTCAAAGTCAACGAAACCAAACCGTCAACACCACCAAATGGTTTCAAAGATTTTTCAAGACCGTTTGGAGGGTTAGTGTGCAAGACCGTTTGAGGTCTAAACTTAATGATCACAATAGTAATGACACAACCCATGATGTCAGTGTTGATTTGACTTAACCTAATCAAGAGTGATGTAAAAATCATCTATTAGTAAAAGGAGAGAGAAGACTCCTCATATAAATGAGAATCAAGTAACAAGCTTCCAATATGTATGAATGTACCTAATTAGGGTATGATCCTTCATAGTGAGATCATGGAAACCCTAGTTATGATGGATAAATGAATCTTAACCTAATTTGAGGGCATTAATATAAGTAATCCTCATACATAATTTTGGTATGATCTTAATCCACTGTAATATGAATAGTAAACCCTAATCTAGGGTAAAGTGATGTAATGTGAATAGTAAACCCTAATCTAGGGTAAAGTGATGTAATGTGAATAGTAAACCCTAATCTAGGGAAACATGATGGTATGAACAGTAAACCCTAATTCTGGGTTATTCTTTTAAGCATGAAACTCTATGATTGAAGTATGAAATAAGGAATCACTATTCCAATTAAGATAAAGGGGTTGAATAACCCTAATTAAATTGAATAGGGAATACCTAACCCTATTAAAGGCATAGTGGTATAACCCTTGAATTGAAAGGTTATCTTTATTTTGCAATATGCTGATATAGATATAATGTGCATATTATTAATTGTGTCAGTCATGCATGTCTTTATCAAGAAGTGATCATAGCCAGGTAAGGGTTATGATGTCATATCCATTGAAAGCACTTTATAAGATTTAAGAGTAATGATATGATATGTTGCCTGGTAAGTGGTAACATATGAGATTGATAGGCTGTATGAGCCATGAGAAATATATGCATTGTTACAATCAAGGTCATGTTGTTAAATGACTTGGTAATAATATGTTACTTGGTAACAAGTGTTATGATGATCTAAGGGTTTGAACACCCATGTTCCTAAATCATAATGATGAGATGGTTAGGGATTGATATCCCAATGATAACTAGATATGAAATGAACTTAATACAACTAGTACTCTTTCTTTATAGCAATTGTTTTAATGGTTTATGTTTAAAAAGGTGCTTGATGCTAAAAGAATGCCATAATGTACTTAAATAATAAAGTATAATGAAATCATGTAGAGCCCTGACCATAGATCCATCATTGTCAGAAGTTAAATGATGGTGAAATAGGTTTTCCTAAGGAAACTCCTGGAGAGCATACTTTTGAGTATGTGGGGGTTATGGACGCAAATATCCTACGTCCTAATGTAGGATTTGATGTGAGATGGACCTTTAATCTCTCAATCCTTCATTATATGTTTATGCTGGAATGATGTATCACTATTCTCCCGATGATGTTGTTAATGTCGCATCGATGAGAGATAAACAGGAAATCCCTCGATGGCGAAGAGAGTATAGAACACCATTGTAACTCTAATAGCAAAGTTGCCAGAATACCCTGGAAAGCTATTATGGCAGAGACAATAGATGTCCTGCATGTTGTTCCTCACACTCACTAAGGAAGATGAGGTCATAGGAATCCGACTCTTCTAATGACCTATGTATGGTACCGATTGTGATTTTGTAATGGTCGGTTGGAGTATGAGAGGTGTAACTCATCTCCTCAGGGCATAAATATGTTTGAAAAACATAATCATCCGTGTAGCATAACTACTTAGGTTGAACTACGAGAAACAATGATTGATGATACATTGTTTATAGTGCTCTAGTTAAATAACTAGTATACATGTTCTTCATATTCCTTAATGATATATGTCTTGTCATTCAATCAAGTTATAATTGGAATGATTGCTTAACAGAATGTTGTTGTACATAGCTTATTCAATGTTTTGTCTGTTGTTGAACATTTACTGCCCTACTGCTCAATGTTATTCCATTATTGTAATAACAAAGCTTCTGGCGGAGAGTTATAACTCTCGCTGGGACAATTATTCAAATTGTCTCACCCCCGTGGGTTTCGACTTTTTAGGTAGACGCCGAGGAAAAAGGAACCCATCAGTGGATGAGCAGCAACAACAGCAACAACAACATCAGGAACAGTAGTGATCTTCAGGTGGAGACACTATCTGTCAAGCCTTGTAGATAGAATGACGTATGTGTCATCTCTGTACTCTCAGGTCCTAGGAGTCAGTAGATGTTTAAAGATAAATCTGAGATTTTTGGCTTAATGCCTCAAGATTTTTGTATCTTGCCTTGTACAGCTAACAAGGTAAGTTGATGTTTGTAACCCTCGAGATGTGATATTACAGAGATGTAATGATGGATCAGTCTGTAAACAACTTATCATGTTTATTTATGAAATTTTTTTATCGTTTATAGATCTCTTTATGAAAAGTTTTAATTTTTACTGAATTTCTATAATTCCGCTGCTAGTTAATCACTTCTACATTCATTGATCTTGTTTTCTGAGAAGTATCATCACACTTTCTATATAATAGGAATTTACTACAAAATAAAAAGATTCCAGTGTGCACACCAAAAAGAAAAAAAATGCAAACATTGGAACTGCAAAAGAAAATCTCAAGTCAAATAGAGAAGATATTTGCAAATTCTTCCTTCCATACCCCCATTCATTATGCTTCATTACTACGGGAAGCAATCACTCCAAAACCATTCTATTTATAGCTGAACATTGTTCCTATTGCGAATCTCATAGGAAAATATGAAACTTTCTACAACATTAGTATTATGACTTTGATAAGTAGGTTCTGACATGGAAACATGTTTGTGAAGGAAAAGTAAAGATAAGGAATTTGAAGTTGCATTTTGTGATTCTAAGAAATCAGAGTTGTTTGGATGTATTTGGTTTTGGTAATAATGTGGTGTTATGAAAGAGAGGATGACAGTTGGTAGTATCACTTGATAGATTTTTTTGATTAGGCGTTGCTCAAGGATGAGAAACATCTATGTTTAGGGTATTTTGATCAATGCATATTCGTCACAATTTTGTTGCACTTTTTAGATTAGTTTTTCTCAATGCAATTAGCGATACTTGATAATTTCCTTAGTTGTGCTATTATGATTTTGTTCTTAGAACGTTATGTTTTGAATATGAATTCTCATTTTTATATGGAAAAAAGCACAACCCAAATTCAGAGCATGTTGGAAGTCCTTCCCCAACCATATAATTCAAGTTCAGAAGAAATTTAACACAAACCAGTTAGATCAATTGCGCAACCATATTCATCAGTTGATTGATCCACCTAACAAGTTGAATATGCCTCCCAATCTCAACCTGAAAAGCCAACCAACTCCACTAGTCATCTAGTTGCAATTCATGTCTTCAAGGTCAGAGACCAGTAGCATGGTTTCCCGATCCACCTTCATGATCTGTCGATTGGAATTGACCCTCCCCAAGTCAGTATCATCATTATTTTTTTGAGGCTTGTTGTTAGGCCAATAGAACTCACTAATTAGCTAAACCACATGTAGAACAATTCCCAAGAGAGAGTCTGACCAGCTAATTCACCTTACATTTTGACCGATTGGAAATGACACACTCAAAGTTAGTAACCACCATGCTTTGGGGAACCTTGTTAGTCGGCCAACCTACCTCATGGATTGATCAACCCATTCATTATACATAAGATTCATCAGATATACAGTTGGATGACTAGCCTCATTGATCGATAAGTGAGAAGCCCATTACACTCAAAGGCCAATTGGATGACCCACTTTCCTGGTTAGGCAAAAAATGTAATAGACTGGGCCAAAGTAACAGAGATGTTGGCCCAATTGGGAGCCAAATAGTCATTTGAATAAAACAAGACATGGCCAAGGGGCATCCACAGGAAGTTCCTAGCCATAGTTTTGTGTAAAAATCCAAGGGAGGAAGAATGGAACATGATCCTCTTTGTGGAGTTTACGGACCAATTTCTGAGTGAGAGGACATTTCTAATCATTGACCTTTTGCTGCTTAATTGTTCTTAATGTTTGACATGCTTTGTCTCTACCCTCTTGAATTTTTAATTTTGATATGGATATGAACAACTAGACTCTATCGCTAGGGCACGAGGAGTAGCCCCATCACCTATACTTTGTCTTAAATTTTTATCAAACTAAGTATGCTCAATTAATTAGATTGTGCCTCATTTGTTTGTTTGCTTTCTTGATGAACTGGTCACTTTATTAGAATGATTGATATAGTCATAAGCATATAGATCATGAAACATAGGATTAGATGCTCTAATGAAAGTGTAGGATTCAAGATGTGATCATGGAAGGAATTCTATGGTATGATTATGTTAATGATCTACAAGTAATGAGACATTGAGCCAATGGGGAATTCAATCCTCATGTTACTTGCATTCTAAAAGGAAACGAGTTCACTTGGTCCTAGTCTAGTTAGCTGTGATTATTAAGTTGTAATAGTTAGGATGAGTGTGTAGCTGATGGTTGTGGAATCCAATCATCCCATTGTTCTTTTAATATTGTTAGCTACAATATTCAATTCAACCATTACCTTATAATCACCCTCGATCATTTATTTAAAGTAATATTCTAAACAACTAGTTTATAGGTGAGTTGTGAAATTTCTAGTCTCTTGGGTTTGACCCCTTGTAATACTACAATTAATCTATTTTCTTGCGGATGAGTGATTTGCATTGTGAAAAATGTTTAAAACCTAGGGTAATCTATTATACACTAATATATATATCACCTTTAGCGTCGGTTAAATATGACTTTACAATTCGATTTCCAAGAGACAAACAAGTGGGTGACACTAAATGTAGACGCCTTCAACATTAGTTTCATAACTGACAAAACAAAGTTGTCCCCCGATTGCAACCTAAAAAAATGCGCCAGAAGGGGGACCATAGGCGTCAGTTATCAAGTTAGAACCGACGCCACATCCCATCTCGAACAAAAAAATTGGTCCCATGTTAGATCATAGGTGTCAGTTAGCAACTAAAACTAACTCCATTGACCTAAAATTATTGATGATTTGTAAGTTAACCAAATAGTAACTGACATCGTTAGTGATAAAGACGTTGATTATCTATTAATCACTGCCGAGATAAGTTTTTGTTGTCAGTTTCTTTTGTTATCCGAAAACTATGTTTTGATTTTTTTTCTTCTTATCAGCTTGCATGCCTACTGTCCAGTTAGTCAGTAGGATGCAAAACCTGCAGTTCAATTCTATATTGTAGGTTTACAACATCCATTGATTTCATCCAACAACAGGCCACAAACCTGCAAAATTAACAAGGATTAACAACATTTTATTATTTATGATTCGTCACACACATGTAGAAACCTGTAGTTCCAATTCCTCCATTTCATATTCACACACATGTAGCAACCTGTAGTTCCATTCATTCATCTCTTTTCACATTCAGACACATGTAGAAACATTCATGTATTCATCTTCACATTCACACATATGTATAATAAGACAATTCAAAAAAATTCATTCAAACATGTATATATAAGTGTGTCTTTGAAAGTTTAACATGTCATCAAATACAGAAATAATTATGACAACAAAGTTTAGAAATATCATTCTTTATCATCATCATTATCATCCTCATCATCATCTCCATCAGTATTCCAATGATAATAAAATATTCCCACTACTTGTAAGGCTTTTGCCCATTGTTCTCTTATATCATCTAATTCTTCCATCATATAGGGAGTATGTACATCTAATAACTTTTCACCGTACTGAAGTTAGTTTTAAACACTTGTAAAGAGAATGACGTATATATATAATTAATATATAATAAGATTGATATATTTCATATTATCTAATGAGACTATATATAATACCTGTTGTATGGTATCGATTTCCATTGCAACATGTTTGATAATTAGGTCCATATATCGCATCATGTAGTATGAACATGCCCATCTGTTGTTTTGTGTAGCACACTATAAATTGAAACATTCAAAATGTTAACAAATACAAACAAGCATAGTTCACATAAATAATAGTTTCTTTGTCTTGGACATGTTTCCTCCAGCTTTTTTGAACTGTTTTAAAGTCCTACATGTTAATGTAACACATTAAATTGTATTATTAAATAGTAATGTAATAATATATGTTAATGAATATAAAATATGAAAGATTTCTCACGTAAATAATGGCCTTTTCATTGTGTGTCCATATAATGAGTCTAATTCCTTCCCCAAAGGATCTATATAATAAATAGTCCACGTCTTGGGGACAATAACAAGTAACTCCCAATGCTTAGCACTAGAGGTAAGAAAGCTAAAAATTAATAACTCAAAATCCACAATAAAATATAATTTTCTTAAGTGCAAATTATAAGCAAAGTAAACTTACTCAACATTAATGGAGCTATTATCATCGTCTTCCTTTTTTTACCAAAATATTTAAAAGTGACAGATCAGTATGAGGTAACTGATGAAGGCTCTTTATCTACCCGACCGATCAAAGAAGAAATTAGAAATCCCACTTGGGGAAATGAAAAATCTTTACAGATCATGCGTAAGTGGCTGCAATATATATATTACGTAAGCATTTAATATATAAGAAACCAACTCATTGTATATAAAATAAGGAATATGGATATATAAACAAGATCTCACCATATCCATAGCTCTGTCATAGATGTATTCAGCCAATCAATGAAACAACTCCAAAATATCTTGTATAAATAGATTGTTATTGTATGATTTGCCTACAGCATCCACCGGAATAGAAACATTTATAGGAAAATTTAGGTTAAGTTCGCCTATACATACTGCCTTACCCTTACAATTAGGACCTAACAAGTCGTATAGGTCCCTTGGAAGCCAACTAGGTACTTCAGGAGGAGGTGGAGGTGAAGGCTGAGTTGTAGCAAGTTTCTTCCTTTTGACATGTATATATAATTTCAGATCAATTGACTCATATATATACGCTAAAAAATTAATGTAATGTAAATTTACCATACAATATCAGTATAGACGACATCCGTTTTGGGCCACAATATCACTCTGCCGTCTTCTTCATCAAGCATTTCAAAATCTGAGTGGGCATATGGCAATGGATGATGCCTCCAATGGTGGAATACAAGTCTCAGGTTCACACGAACCACCCCATCTGGTACTGGAGTGCCATGAAACATGTACCACGGAAGGGGTGGGTAAGCCTCAGCCTCTGCAATGATAAATTCTTTACTTTTTAGATGGCATGGTTTCAACCCCTACAAATTTACTTAAAGTATGTTATATACATATATACATAAACATATCATCCTGAAAAGACTATCTACTATGTCATAAAAATACTTACAATGGATGTGCTAGGTAGTGGGTCTACAAGATTACTCCCAACCACCTCTACAGTAGGAGAAGAGTGGCACACCATAGGTATTGTCTGAGTGGCATCCTGAGATGCCTGCACTTGCCCATTGCTTCATGGAGTCTCTTATCAAGTGTTTCCTCGAATCTCCTATCAATTAACTCATCTACCTATACATGGACAAAAGAAACGCTAGCTTTGGATTATTGAATTCCCTTTTGCAATAACATTCTAAAACAAGAATAGGTTACCTCAGCTTTTGAAAATCCCGCTTTTGGGACATGTTTGCGCTGTGATGGCTCAAAGAACATTTTTATGCCCACACCAACACCTACACCCCTAACACATCCAAGATGCTCCGGGTTACCAAGAGCAACTATTAATTCATCCCTTGTGCCCTCAGAGATGAACTTGCCTTGCTTCATCTGCTCATGAAGCTCCCGCTAATCGCCATCAATAGAAATTGGTAAGTAAACATAACAATAATCAATATTGATTGCTCTGAGAGTTGAATTTTACCATTTTTGCAGCCGCCTCAACAGTTGCGGGTTTGATTTTATCTCCTTTCTTATTTTTCCTCCCAGCTATCCACACAACATGGCGAGGCAGAGGTGTGAGAGTAATAGTAGAGGACTCCCCAATCTCCTGAGTAGAATTAGACTCAGCAACAACAACCTATAGTCTTTGGTGAACGCCTACATAGCCTTTTGGACCCATCGTGTGGTCATGCATATTCAATGCATGCCTTGCTCTTTAAGCATCGTTGATAGCCTTGTTAATAAGCACATTGATTTGGTTAGTAACGCAAAAGGTCAATCTTGAATGGGTGAATACATAAGAATGTATATTAATTAAATTGGGAGTGGCACTTAATACCTTGAATTCATTAGTTTTTCTTTTAGCAACAAACTCCTCCCAGTCATTGGGGTCCAGGTAGTTCCATTGCTTAGTGGTTGACTTCTTCCTCTTCTCAACATCTCGTATGTAATCTCGGGTGATATTTGTCCTATAGTTCCTTAGGACCCTCCCACTGCGCATCATCACACATTTACGATGTAGGCATTCATCCAATTCAAATATACTCTACAAAATTTCATATATTTAACTAGTATCCTAAAAAGTATTAATATGCAAAATAGAATTGCAAATAATAATAAATCACGCATAGTTCCTTCCATACTAAGTCTTTCTTCCCCTTAGGAACTTTATGCCAAGATTCTACATTAGGACTATAATGGCTACGAGTAAGAACCCCGAGATATGAAATAAACGAGTTGCAGTTCACTCAAACTGGATTTCCTGCATGATCAAAATCCATAGCTAGTTTGGGTCTATTGCCCCTTCATTGTAGTAACTTGTTCATCATAGTGATGCCCCTCTCTTTTTCAATTTTTTTGTCTGCTCAGAAAGTGCCCCAAGTTCTTCAGGAGGTACATCATAAACCTAAAATTTAACAAAAAAAAACACACTTATAGGATATAACTTATAAATAAACATATAGATAGAAATATAAGATACATTTTAAAACTTACATTGTGAGGCAACGCATTGACATCCTCACCCTCATGGTAATCTTCATCACGGTCATCATACTCATGCTCATCCATCTGAAAGTGTCACTAAAAAATCAAACATTTAACATTTAACATTACTAGAAGATAATAAAACATTGTAAAGTTCACATTCAGAAAAATAAAACATATAAAAAAATAAAAACATGCCTCTAATACTATGATCTTTTATCAAATTAACATTCCTTCGGTGTGATCTCCGCGCACATACAAGTCATCGTTAGATTCAATATTTGGTGGTGTTGGCAACCCAACTGAGAATGGACTCGAGTCATCATACTTATCATAGTACTCTTCTTCATCTATAGGGTCTTCAATGAACTATTTTGTACTGTGAAGAACAACTGACCATTTATCATTTGCAAGATCATCGATATAAAATACTTGTTTCTCCTGTGATACCAATATGAATGGTTCACCCTTCTTGCCAATCTTTTCAAAGTTCACTAATGTGAAACCCAATTCATCCACTATAACTCATTTGGTGTTATCAACCCAATTACATTTAAAGAGAATAATTCTGAAATCTACATAGTCAAACTCCCATATGTCTTCAATGACACCGTAATATGACATTTTAGCTTCACGTGGACTCTTATCCTTTGCACTTGCAAAAGACAATGAAGACTTGAAGGGTGACCCCACGATTTTGGACGACACTCTTATCATATTGACGCTTTGTGTAATATGAGAACCCTTTTATGGAAAACCCTTCATAAGACATAACATTCAATTTTGGTTTAAAGGTGAGGCATTTGATATTTTCAACAAGATTATTTGGTGTTTGAGATAGTTGATGTAAGACTTTATCTTCAAACCACTTAATAAATGTCTTGTTATGCTCTCTAGCAAGCCACATTGAATTGGCTTGAGGATATTGTTTCTTGATGAAATTGGTATGTTCCTCGATATAAACACTCACTTCGTCGATGTTGTGTAAAATATACAAGTGAGCTTGTTCCAACAGCTCACGGATGATTACTTTCATCTGTGATCCTAAAATTCCTTTTCCAGAATACTCCTCAATATTCTAATGATTAACAGGAGCATCATTACCACTCAGAAAGTCATTGCAAAAATACATAGCCTCTCTCACCACATAGCCCTCAATAATACTCCCTTCAGGCCGATAATGGTTTGGAACATCACCTTTAAAAATCCTCATGTATCGTTCAAAAGGATACATCCAATGCAAGAAAATTGGTCCCAACATTTTCACTTCCCTAGTCAAGCGGACAACAAGATGTATCATGATATCAAAGAATGAAGGAGGAAAATACATCTCAAGCTGACATAGGGTAACAACCACTTCTCTTTGCAACTTATTGAGAGTCTCATGATCAATAACTTTGCTGCACAGATTGTTGAAGAAGAAACAAAGTTTGGTGATTGCAAACCTTACATGTTTCAGCAGTATAGATCGAATTGCCACGGGAAATATTTGTTGCATTAGAGTGTGACAATCATGAGATTTTAGACCTATCAACTTTAGATCTTTCATTGATGCCAATTTATGGATGTTGGATGAGTAAACTGGTGGTACCTTAACACTTACCAAGCAATCACAAAAAGCTTTCTTCTCCTTTCTAGACAACATGTAATAAGTAGGAGGTAAGTATGTTGTCCGATCGTTACTAACAACTTCTGTTATTTTTTTCCTTATTCCCATTTCACATAGGTCCATTCTGGATTTTATCGCATCTTTACTCTTACCTGGTATATTTAATAGATTACCAATGATGCTATCACAAACATTTTTCTCAACATGCATGACATCGATACAATACCTGACTGTCAAATAAATCCAATAAGGAAGATCCCAAAATATTGACTTCTTCTTGAATAAAGACTTGTCACTCCGTGTGGCCATGGTACATTGTGATATCTTACCAAATTCATTGACAAAGTCTTTTACTCTTTCATAAACAACCTCCCACGGTATAGGTTTAGGTTCACTTCATTCCTCATTTCATCCATTGAACGCTTTATGCAACCTACAATATAGATGGAATGTTAGAAGAAACCTTCGATGACCAAGATATACAGTCTTTCCGCCATGTTTTAGTCATATTGAATCAGTGTTCTCTTCACATATTGGACACACTTTAGATCCTTTGACACTATATCCAGACAAATTACCATATGCTGGAAAGTCATTAACAGTGCAAAACAATATAGCGTGCAAATGAAATGTCTCTCTTCGTGAAGCATCATAGCTCATCACACCTTCACCCTATAGTTTCTTTAAGTCATCAATAAGAGGTTCAAGATAAATGTCAATATCATTTCTAGGTTGTTTAGGGCCTGATATCAACAACGATAGCATAACATACTTATTTTTCATACACAACCAGGGAGGAAGATTGTATATAACAAGCATAACAAGCCAAGTGTTATGTTGGTTGCTCAATGTCCCGTATGGATTCATACCATCTGTACAATGCCCAAGTCTTAGATTCCTGACTTCTTCACCAAATTTAGGGTACAATAATCAATCTTCTTCCACTGTGGGGAATCAAACACATGTCATAGGATACCATCATTATTTTTCTTAACATCTGCATGCCACCTCAAATTATTCACATCTATCATATTGGAAAACAAGCGTTGAAACTGTGATATTATAGTTAGATACCACATCACCTTCGCAAGAGAACCAGTTTTGGACTCCCCTGAAGTTGTCATTTTATACCTTGACGCACCACATTTTGGACAATCTTTCAAATCCATGTAGTCCTTTTGAAATAATATACAATCATTTGGACATGCATGTATCTTCTTGGCCTCCATTCGCATTGGGCACAACAATTTCTTTAACTTGTATGTTCAGATTGGCAGCTCGTTTCCTTCAGGAAGAATTTCTTTCAACAAAGACAACAATGATGTGAAGCTTTTGTCGCTCCATCTATTATTAGCTTTCAGCTTATATAATCTCAACACAGCGCTACACTTCATAAACATAGTATAACCTATGTATAACGGTCTCACAACAACATGCACAATGTTTCTAAACATGGGAGGTGGATCGGTGTGCTCTACCCCACAACTATCCAGCATCGCATCAACAATGTCTACTGGAACTAGTTTGTTCACATCTATGTCATCAGAGGCAATTTCTTCTTCCACACAAGTACTACTATCGAGATCCACTGATTTCAAGTTTGAAATCTCTCCATGTCAGTGCCATTCTATTTAGCCTTGTGCCCATTGCACATGACATGACTTTTGATTTTGTCACCAGTGCTGACTTTCAAGTTGTTACCGTAATGCCTACATGGACAGTAGAACCTATCTCCAGGTTGTTTCCTATGTTCCTCGACAAATAAAATAAACTGATAAAGACAAAAAATAAACTTTGGGGTGCAGCAATTTGGAATGGACATCCATTATCTATCCATTCTATGATCAAAGAGAAAATAAGTATATATTAGGGTTAAGGGTTAAAAGATAAGGGTTTATGGTTAAAAGATTAGGGTTTATGGTTAAAAGTTTATGGTTTAGGGTCTTATATATAATAAATGTGTATCACCTATCCCATTCTTGATCACCTAATCTCACTAGTAAGTGTATAATGTGTATTCAATTTTCAAGAAATTTCGGCAGCATTTCCCCACAGTTCTCCAAGTACACCGATGTACATGGACAAATGCCCACCGACATATGTACTTAGAGAACAAATAGGGAAGTGCTGACGAAACGTCATGGAAACCAAATTCACATTACACACTTACATCCTAAGTGAGATTAAGTGTTCAAGAATAGTCCCAAACCAGGGAGTATCCAAGATTTACTCCTAATGAATAAATCTCAGACGGGTTTCTAGGCCAAAAAAATACATGTATATATGTTGTCATTCATATACCTACAATCATAGTATCATTGTTCATATCCTAGGTTTTGTGTAACATCATTTAATTCAGTGCATTCTTCCATTTGGGTAAGTTCATTCATTCATCATTAACCCAAATTAATCACTAATAATCAACTACACAATTATGAAGAACAATTATATATTGAAATAAGTTAAATCAATCACTAACAAGAGAGAAAGAAAGTAATATCAATTAATTAAATTCATTCATTCATCATTAACCCTAGTTAATCATTATTAATCAACAACACAATTTTGGAGAACAATTATATACTGAACTAAGTTCATTCATTCCGTGTTTAACCCTTATTAATCAATATTAATCAACCCTAATTAATCAATCTTAATCTTACAAAAAACTCACCGTCCTGGTGGAGCAGGCTGTGGTGGCGGTGGCCGGAGGTGGAGGTAGTTACAACTAGAGGTGAAGCATGTCGCAAGCGGTAGTGGCAAAGATGACTAAAACTGCGGTGAAGTAGGTGGCGAGCGGTCGTAGGACGACAGGTTGTAGTTGTGGTCATTGGTGGAGAAGACTGAGCAAGTGAGCGGCAGCGACGATGACTGAATTGGAGCGACGACATGTGACTGGAGCGGCAGAGGCAAGCTCCTCATCGACTGAACTGGAGTGGAGGCGACGAGCTCCTCAGTGGCAGTTCCTCTCCACAGTAGTGGCGGGTAGCTCCTCTCCACAGTGGCAGCAGCGAGCTCCTCTCCACAGCAGTAGCAGTGGAGGCGGCGAGCGGCAACACAAAATCGTGAGACCTAGCTTGAGAGGCAACAGAGAATCGTGAATGAAATAGATAAGGGGAAGAGTTTGGCTCACGCACGTGGGTGCTAATTAATTTAATTATTGGCATCAGTTATTATGTAAGTTCGACGGTTAAAAACTATAGACATCGATATAAACTCATAACCGACACCTATCTACAACTTCAAACAAAACAAATTGCACCGGGATGGGGTATTCGTCATCGGTTTCAAAGTATAATAATCAACATCTATCCACATATGCCGACAAAAAAAAAATTGTTCTTGAGTTACAATCATAGTTGTTCGTTTCTCACCTAACACCAACGCTTATTAGGCAAATTGGGGGGGGGGTTGCGGTGATGACTCGCAAACACACATCCTCTTCCGTTCTTGTGCAAAAATTGATGAAAAATAGGGAACGAAAATTTGCCTCACGAGGGATATTTAGTCATCAGTTATTTTTTAAACCACCGACGACATATGGGGGGATAATACTTTCATGGGGCTTGTAATAGAACATGAGTCGTCGGTGTTTCTCCAACCGACGTCGAATTGAAAATTTTGGAGCCAAATTTTTTTCCCTGAAAAATTGTATTTCAAGGGTGATTTGGGACGTCAGTTTTTATTTCCACCAGCCGAGGTTAAAGAAAAAGTGGTACTCATGTCTTTTGTAAAACGGTCGGCCTTCACATATAGGTGTCAGTTTTCATTTTAAACTGACATCATAGTATATTAGCATTGATGTTTTAGTTTTAACTGACGCCAACAAATGTGATGTTATACGTCATTTTTGTACTAGTGGTAGGGGATATTCCCATGCATAAAAAGTCACATCAAAAGTTGTAGTTCATACATAATCATGTTCATTTCAAAAATATCTATATTATTACTATGTTACAATATGAGTTACTTGAGGCACAAAAGGTTGGCCCCAATCTCAAGGAACCCTTTTCTCTCTTGTCTAAACCTCAAACACACTTGTCTGTATGTCTTGATAGTGGTCTCCATTATAAAAATAAAATGTTGGCTCCTGAGAAGTCAGTTGTAAAGATTGACATTATCATTGAGGCTAATGGTTCAAAGTACACAGCTCATACCAGCACAACCAAAAGGTACAAGGACTTGCAATGACTCTTATGGTGGAGGAGTATGAAGCATGAAATTTATTGAGATTTGTGTGAAGATGTGTTATGTGCCAAAGAATAAAGGAAAAGAACCAGAGACCAGGTGGTCTACTACACCCTCTTAAGATCACATAATGGAAATGGGAACAGATCACCTTAGATTTTATGGTGTGTTTACCTAGGACCAGAAAGGGGTATGATGTTGCACAGGTTATAGTGTCTCACAAAATAAACTCACTTCTTTCATGTGAATATGACAACAAAATTTTCTAAGCTTTGTTGACTTATCTATATAGGAGATTGTATGTTTTCATGGAGTTTAAGAGTCTTTTGTTCAAAATAGGGATCCAAAGTTCACATCAAAGAAGATATGGGTACAAAACTAAACTTTAACACAACATATCATCTAAATACTTATGGGCAATCAATCCGTACAATTCAAATTCTAGAAGATCTTCAAAGAGCTTTTGTGCTTGATTAGGAAGGCATGTGAGACCATTTTTTCTCTTTGTTGGGTTTGTTTGTAATAATAGCTATCAAGCAAGGATTGGGATGCCTCCATGCAAAGCTTTCTATGGTAGACCATTCAGATCTCCACTACATTGGGATGATGTCCTGAGAACACACCTTAAGGAAATCTATGTAGATGAAACTTTATATCAACAAGTTTACACTGATATGGAAAAGAATGAAGAAGA
The DNA here is from genome assembly GCA_963693085.1 of Alisma plantago-aquatica. Taxonomy (NCBI): domain Eukaryota; kingdom Viridiplantae; phylum Streptophyta; class Magnoliopsida; order Alismatales; family Alismataceae; genus Alisma; species Alisma plantago-aquatica. The sequence goes on from OY856415.1 coordinate 134,666,382, forward strand.
CACATGATAGGTAGAAGTCTGATGCATATGCTCATAGGAAAAAGAGGTAGTTCCAAAAAGATGATTATGTTATTATAAAGATCAACCTTATTCGAGCTTTTCCCAAGAACAAAGGGCAACTCATCCCTTGCTTTGTGGGGCCCTTTGGAACCTGGGAATAGATTGATACTTTCTTTCCCTTATGCCTCAATACATTACAATGCACAACATGTTTCATGTATTAAATATGAAGCCTTATGGCAAAGGTCTTAGTCATATTCTAAACCATAAAACTCTGGAGCTAAAAGATAACCTATCTTATAATGAGTCCCTGATTAAAATTCTTGATACTAAAGAAAATAAGATTCACAATTTTGACACATCAATATGGTGAAAATTCATGGGAGCCACCATGATCAGAGTGACACTGCCTAGGAGCTCATGTCTAAGATTTAGAAAAAATATCCACACCTCTTTCTAGCTGCTTGAATTTTGAGAGAAATGTGATAAAGTGTGTTTTTCCATATTTATTGTTTATCTCTATTGAAATTTCAATGTTGTTATAACTTCCTAAATTTAGTTATTGATGGTCTCTATTATTCAAATTCTAGATTATGACTCTTGACGATACATCCTTTTTTAGAAAAATGAAACCCTAGTTGTATAATTAAGCTGATACATATCAAATTTGACTATAGAAATCCTAATGGTAATACAATCAAATCTCATGTCCAAATTTCTACCACAATAAAATAACCCCATTATGAAGCTCTACATAAAACTTAAGAAATTGGACTTACAAATTAAAAGTTATTAACAATTGAAATCTTAAACACTATTTAACTGATTAATGAACCTAGACCTATTTTTGACTGATTTAAAATCTAGGCCATGACACATTATGTGCATGTATCCTAGGTGTGGATTGCAATATATGTACCCTTAATCCAGCCTCCCATCCTACTTCCAACGAATGTCAGGTTGTCTTCAAAATATTTGCTTAAGATAGCTTTTAGGCCATAACATTTCACAATTGATGCACTCCTCCCAACAATAAGATTGAGTCTTGGGGTTTTGAGCCTAGAGGACCTCTTCTCTCACCATTACAAACTCAACTCTCCCCCACAAGTCACCCCTAGACCTCAAATTTAGGAGAATGGACTCCACATCTTCTGTGTCTCTCATCTCTGGCACTAGATACCTAGAAGTAGCTCCAACCTCCTTTGAAGCAGCCTTCTTGAAGTAACCTCAAGCACACCTTGGAGCAACCTTCACCTTCTTGAAGTAGAACCAGGAAACCTCCTTTCAATAGCCTCCAACCCTAGGAGTAGTCAAGGAGAACAAAGTACAATACAAAAGAAATGGATTGGAAGAAAGAAAATACTTAACAAATGAAGTACAACACTTTGATCCTATATCAAGTGTTTAGATCTCCTATTCACTTAAGATGGACGTGGCTATATGTTGTGACTAGGAGATTGTAGCTATAGGGCACAACTTCAGAGCACAAGGAAGAAGATAGAAAGTGAATCTCAACTTTGTTACTCTCAAGAATGGATGCTCAAGTGTAGCTTGTGTGTTTTTAGATGTCCTAAGGTTTCTTCTATTTATAGGAATTGTTTGAAAGTGTTTAGGGATGTTCTTGGGAGTCTCTAGAGTGTTCTTAGTTCTCAACTAGTCATAAGGTAGAAATTAGATGAGTTGCAACGGCTAAAATGTTCGTTAAATGTGAAGTTTCCAGAACTTTTCTTGGTCGACAATATTGTCGACCGGATGACTCTCAGTCCATAGTATTGTCAACTGGATGACCGTCTGGGTTCAAATGGATCTAATGGATATATGTTTGTTTCTCTCTTGTTTCAACCTATTACAACAACTATATCTCAGTTGACAATATTGTCAACCGAATTTGACTCAGAACTAAAGATTTGCGAAGTTATTTTTAACTAGTTTAGTCTTCAACCGAGTGATTCTTGGTTGACAATTTTCTCGACCCAGAATGACTTTTTGCAAGGATTTAAAATGTGTGTGAGGTCCTATTGATGAATCATATGAAACTTATCAACCCTAAAGTCTTCATGTGAGTGTAATATAGGGTTTTGGGTGCATAGGGAAGATCTAACACTTGATTTACATGATCTCTAAGTACATTTACATTATATACTTTTACAAGTTTTTAAATTGAGAAGAATCATGAAAATATTGAACATTTAAGTGCATTGATCTTGAATTATCCACTTAGTATGCTCTCCTTATTTCCTTGAACCCTGAAATACTCAAGTAGCACGTTAGATCTGCAAGAATGAAATGTTTTACATCATCAAAACAAAGGGTATGCTCATGTCCAATTTAGCCAACAATCTCCCCCTTTTTGAAGATGACAAACATTTCCAAAATATAAGCAAAATATTTGAAATTAAATCATACATGTGATGTACCTGAAAATAATAGATTCTTTTGATCTCATAAACTATGTTCTAATATACCTAAAGAGATATGGAATATGATATCCATCTCTTAAGGCAATGTAGCACCAATTAATGTCAAGCCAAGAGATCATGAAACTCATGAGAATATTTTACTTAATTTTGCTTTATTTTATTTCTCCCCCTTTGTCATTTCAAAAAGACATATGCGTAAGTCAATAAGACTCCCCCTTAACTGATTCCCCCCCCCCTCTTAATTGTTTACTTCAAAAAACAATGTCAAATTTATCCACAATTCAAAAAACAAGATTAATTCCTCAACCATCTGTAAGGGATGTTAAGCCCTGAAATGATATGAGATTCCTTTAGACTCATAGTGGGATCAATGAATGTATTTTTATATTAATTTCTCAACCATTTACAAGGGATGTTAAACCCTGAACTGATATGAGATTGCTTTAGGCTCATAGTGGAATCAATAATGGTATCTCTAACCAATAATAAGGGATGTTCGGCCCGAATTTGTTTAAAAAATCCAATTAAGAGCAAAAATATATACACATTATATTCTAAAAAAATTGTGAGCTCCCCCCTGATCTCATAACAAAAGTGAGTTTTAAAATACTAAGGTATTTCAAATCATAGCCAACATTAAAATCAATTGATAAAGTAAGACTATGACTCAATTATTATAAGCAATCTTGTTTCTTGAACTATTTTTGTTTAAAGGTTTCCCTCATTCTAAGTATTTAACATGATTGGAAAATTATAGATTTCATATACAAATATTGGGTGCAAGTGAATGATTTGATTTCCAAATAAGCATTTTTGTCAAGATTATTTCTGTCGACCATGACTTCGACCGGGGCACCCCTTAGTCAAACTATTTGTCGACCAAGAGGTAGTTCTACATATTTCCAAATTAATACAATTTATCTAGTATGATAAAAATATAACATTTTCCTCTATATCAACATAAGTGACCAATCAGCTTTATGCATATTTAATTATGTTTCAAGTTATGGGTTTAAGAAACATAGATATCTTCTCTTCTGATTCTATTTTGGAAACAATTATTACATCCATTTGAAGAATATGATGCCTTTATGAGTTGCTAGAGTTAAATGTCCTCAAGTATTATCCATTAATGCATAAGTCATATCAAAATATATTTCATCTCATCATATCCTAAATTTATTTCATCAAGCCCATATAGTTCCAATGAATGTTTTGCCTTTAGGTCTACGAACTGAATTTTATTCATTCTTCTTGGGTAAGCTTATTTAGAAATTGTCCAATAATAAACTCTTTCAGGATATGACTAAGTCTTGTTGGGTATAATTATCATTTATGCAGACTTATAAATCCTAGACTCTTTTCTAGATGTTGAATATTCCAGGATAAAGTCTTTATGTGACTTAGGATCAAATTTGTCTTTACCATCTTTTATTAAAAATAGAATTCACATAGACACAAATATATCTTTGTGAATGGGTTCTAACAAGAAAAGTTTTAGTTTTGGAAAAGAACTCTTACTTTTGCTTGCCTAGAATACATAAATCTCGAATTTATCACACAAATTTAGGTAATAATTATATTCTAAGCAAGTTTCTTGTATGAAAACAATTCATTATTTTCAAATAGTGTCCATAGAGTTAAGAGGTTTGCAAACATTTTTTCTTTTGATATTTTTCTATGAATCATAACCATTATCATAGTACTTATGATGTAGTTCTTTTACAAATAGCACATTTAAAAATTTGTACCAACATCACCTAGGCCAATAGTTTTACCTTTATATCTTTCTTCACAAGTGGCCAATAATTTTACCTTTTCTCCAAGTGTATGAAAATCTTCTTGTTCCCGATCATGTGGTTTTCAGAGTAATTTCCATAGACCATCCGAACCTACAAAGTATGAAAGTTTTGGTCCCATATAGTGTTCCTTTTGGTCAGGAGCATTACTATAAATATTTTATCATTTCAACGATTTAGAAAAATTTAATATGAAGAGTTCATTACACATTTGGGTCACCACATTTAATTGCAAGTGAATAATTTTATTCTTAGTTAAAAGTTCTGATAGAACTACCTTCGGTCAAACATTTCTTTGCGGAAGACTTCTCGGTCAAAATCTTTGTCAACCAAGATAAAGTTCTATATATTTACCAGTGAAAACAATTCTGACAGACCATTCTTTGGTCAAACATTTCCTCAATCAGAAGTGATTTCAGTCGAGCTCTTTGTCGACCGAGATGAAGTTTTGCTCATTTTTAATAAATTTAACATTTCTAATGTAAACAAATCATGTTATTATTTTTGGATAACACAATTAATCAATCATACAAGAATATACAAGTTAAAGCTTACTTTAGTTGAGATAAGGTATTATAAATTTCAAAATGAATTTTAGGTCAAATTTCAACTAATATGTCCAACAGTTTTAATATGGGGATTTTAGAACCCAAACCAAGTCAACATCTTTCTATTTTCTTGTATTGACAAGAAAATGAATAATGACTAAGATGTAAACAATAATGACAACAAATAAAATCAATTTCATTTCTCTTTGTAGCATTTTGTTTATGTGCTAGATTGTCTTTGGGCACATACATGATCTTTGATTTAGGTTTTCGTGTTTTTATTGTTCTAGGCTTTTGAAAGATTTATTTTTAGGTATATATCCTAGACCCCTTATTCCTTTCCGTCCAAAAGAGTTTTTCAAGATTTTATCAGGAATATTATTACTCTTTAGACTATCAACATTCTTTTATAGCTTAGTAATTTCTTCAATTTTTTTGCAAAATCTAGTTTTGATTGATCTAAACTTGAAAGAAAAGAATATCTTTCTCAAACAATTTATCATAATTTGAATGAGAACATAGAACATGTTGAGTTTCATAGTTATTCATCATAGCAAGCAATTCAACCTTTTTTTGAGAAAGAAGATTATTGTTTATTTCTGGAGAAAGCAACTTAGTTTTGTAATTATTAATAGATTATTTGAAAGTGTAAGGCCCCTAAACTTTCTTAATGAGTTGCATAATCTTAATTATCATAATTGAATTCTTATAACCATAATATAACCTTGTTATATTCTTTGAAATCATAAGACAAGCTTAAGTTTCAAATTTGATCCAATTTGGACACTGTTTGAGCAAGTAATGCAATTTTATGCACATTTTGGACTTTTCTACAATTTACTCAATTGAGAGGTTTTATTTGCAATTTATCACTTGAATTATGTTCCTTGGATATTCTCTCATCATTCTTGATCTTTTTGAGCCATTGGGTACCTATTTAATCCTTGTTTTGAAGGTGTTTTCTCTAAGGGTATTTTAGGGTTTACCCTTCATGGATGAGCTACCTTTAGTAGCTATCAACTAATGAATGTTTTTTTTTGCTTGGAAATTCAAGAAACGAGGTATAAGAATGTCTCTATGACATTGGGGGATCTTATTGTGTGTGTGATTGTATATTCTTAATAGCTTAAGGCCATGGACATTTGGAAAGATACTAGAACTTCAATTTTTTTTTCTTTATCTTAAAGTTTCATATACTTATCCCTAAGAACCAAAACAATACATTTCTCTCCACCACTTCAATCCTTCTACAAACCTCGTCCTCCCTATGTGCTTCTATGAAATTACTATCCAAGGAAGAAGAAAAAGGGGATCTTCTTAGAAAAAGAATCTAGGGTTGCAATTGACTTCCTTTTAGGGTTTGAAAAACTTCCTTCTAGTGATCTTGACCTCAAAGAGTAAGAATCCCCTTCTTTCGTCCATTTATTTCTTTGTTGTCCTTCCTCCTACCTTTATCCAGGTCAAAACCTTACTGTCCCATGGTAGAAATTTCTCTAAATCTCTAAAACCCTACCTTTCTTGCTTCTTATGCTTAGGGTTTGCTCATTTGATGAAGAAAGGTACTAGATGGACAAGTTCACGGCTTATGCTTGGATTTTCTATCCTACCTGCTCAAGTTTTCTTCTATTTGGAATTTCATCTTATCATTAGAGGCAAGTTTTATAACTTGCTCCACGTTTATTTCTTACCATAAGCTTGCTAGCTCATGTTCTTGCTTGAAAATGATGATCCATGCACTGAAAAGCTATGCTTGACTTGGATTTCGATTTTTATAATGTTCACCATTCTGATTTCAGTTCTAGATGAACCTGTGATCATGTGTAAGTTATTCCTAACGTATAATATGACTTGGATCTGGTTAGTTTTGCAACTTATGGTGCTAAGCACCTATCAACCAATGGTAAATTTTAGGGTTTAAAGTTGATTTCTTCTATAAACCCATGACCCAATGATGGTACCATTGCAACAACCCTATGGTGTTGTCTTCATGACAATTAATGGTTGGGATCAAATGTGTTAGATGATGGTGACAACATATAGTCACCCCCTTAGGTCAGGTTTTGGATCAATTAGAAGTTTAATGATCAACCATTAAGTACCCTATTGATGTTATCAATCAATAATGACATTGGCTTAATATTTGATATTAATTAATGAATATAGCGTTGATATAACAACCTATGGTGATTTAATGGTCACTAATGATGGTGGCTCAGGTCTCTAAAACCTATGGTGAGTTAATCATTGTAGTTGTAGCATCAATTAAGCCTTAGACCAATGGTTTCTTGGGTCACTTGATGCATTGGTCGGACCTATACTGTAATTAATGGTTTTAACATATGACTTGACCCAATGGTCAAGATCTAATGTTTATTCCTCCAATGATAATGTAATATGTTGGTCCTAATAATGTGATTTAGATGGTTTACTTTATGTGATCAACTTAAGGGTCTTACTTATTGACAATGGATGGCTTGTTTTAAATGAACAGTCGATTGTGGGTTATACCCTACTCTCAATGGAACTTGTTGGGTTGTTAATCAAGGGATGTCTAGGGTTATATGGTGAATCTTTATAGAGAACAAATCAAGGACTTCATAGGTGGTTTATCATAGGTGTTTACTTATGTAAACAACCAATGGTCTTACCTTTTAAACATCCAGTGATTCTGGGTGACATTGTGGTATGGTGATATGGGTTGAATGATGATGGAATAAATGGAGGGTTATGCTTAATAAGGTAGTCTTACCTATTCACTCATATAAATAGAAGGGATGATAATCATATTGTGTTGATATGAAACCCTAATGAGGTATGCTTGTTATATCTAGTTTTAATATAACTAAATAATGGTAATTGGGTATGAATAGTCCTTGAATGACTAATACAATCACGGAGTACTCTGTTACTATTGTTGAAACCCTAGTATGCTATAACTTGATGGTTACACCTTCATTTATGTGTGGGTTCATACTTGAGAATAGTATGGAATGTGATTGTGATGCTTCACCTTATGCATCCATTATCCAATCAGGATGTCGTGAGTCAGGGTTTGGTTATAAGTGATGATTAGTAACATTGATATAATTTATCATGTTGAACCTAACTCTAATGCAAATAGATTTTTTTTTGAAAGGGGGGTGGGAAACCCAATAGGTGGGCTCCCCGAAAAAACTACTATTAGCCAAATAAATCAAGGTTCACAAGAGATAATAGGTTTGGAGGGAAAGAATGCAAAAAAGAAAAACTAGCTACTTGACCTCTACGTGCTAGATTGTCTACCTCATGAGAAACCCTATTGCACCTACAATTAACATAAAGTAAACTACAAGCAGTAAACTGATTTTGCAGAGCTTTGAAATCTTCAGCAATCGCACCTAGGTAGTCCCGTCGTGGCCTCTTGTTAGTGCATGCATGGACTGCCTCCAGAGAGTCTATTTCCACTTCTATTCTGTCATATCCAGCTTTCTTTGCCCATAGCAGTGTTGCTCTCGCTGCTAGCATTTCGGTGATGACAACACCCGACCCTGAGTTGATTTTCTCCCCCGCTATGCACACCAGACGCCCCGTTTCATCCCTTGCTGCCAGTCTCATGCCCACCCCTTCATCCTCACCCACCGAGCCGTCCACATTAATTTTGATTCTGCCCTGCGTTGGCTTCCTCCACATGCAGCGTCCCTCCTGTGCCTTGCTGTTATTATCCCCGTCTCCCCCCTGGTGAGCACCTACTTTCCCACTCCCCACTTCCTGGACGTCGGTGTCTCTTCCTCCTCTCCCTTCAAACCTTTCCTCTCTATGCAGCGTTAGCTGGGCGCTGTCTAACCTCACATCCCTCGGTTGTGCGTCATCGTCTCCACGTCACTGCTCCTGCATGGTTCTTCCTCGACCTATCCATTCCCCCGTCTGAGCATGGCGCTGGCCTCCTCGACGCACCATCATCAATGTGCAACGCAGCAGGTAGCCGATGTGTACGTCATTGCTTTGGAAGGTCCGTATGCATCTAGCTTTCCACACCGTCTACATGCCCGCCACTATCTATTCATACTCATGCATTGGCCTCCCCTCTAACATAGCTTTCAAGGACGAGATGATGTTCTCATCTCTAACATCATCCACCCATGTTTTCACTCCTGTCAGTGTCTGCTCCCACACTTCCACCGCATTGGGATAGCGGAAAAACATGTGTGGAATTGTTTCCTTCTCAGACCCACACAGCATACATGTGCCCTCCTCCACGCAGTGTCCCCCCTCGTTGATAGGCTTCCCGTGCTTGCCCTCCAAAGAAAGTGGGCTGTCTTGGGACTCCAACCATCATGCCATATATGTTTCCATAGTGAATCCCCACACTGATATGCAAACTTCCTCGTTTCCTCCTTCCCCAGCAGCCCCAACCAATAAGCAGATCGAACTGTGAACTCCCCGTCCCTTGAAGGCCACCACATCAACATATCATCTGGGTTTCTCATGCTACGGTGTATAGCGCATATTCTTGTAACGTAGCTCTCTAGAAAACACTCGCTGATTCTGCCTGTGTCCCATTGAGTACCATCCTTTGTCATAAGCTCTAGAACTGTGTTAAAATCTGGTCCATTCTCCCTTTTAAAACATGCTAGCGTTTCCTCCTCTTTAGGCAACCAACTTTCTTCCCAAATATTCACCTTAGTGTCATCGCCCACTCTCCATTGTGTTCCTTCTTTTAAAAGCGCTTTTTCTCCCCACAGGCTCCTTCAAGAGTAACTAGGATTATGTCCTCGTCTCACTTCCCATATGGTCGTCCTTGGGAAATACCTAGCTTTGAGAACTCTAGCCATAAGGGATTCTGGGTTGTTTGCTAACTGCCACAGCTGCTTTGCTAGGAGGGCTTGGTTAAAGGTGTGGAAATCTCTAAAACCAAGACAACCTTGTCTCTTTGGCCTGCACATATTTTCCCAACTCATCCATGATATTTTCCTTTCTTTGTCTTTTGCTCCCCACCAGAATCTAGTAACCATCCTATGTATCTCAGCTATGGTACCCGCCGACAGCTGGAAAATGCTCATGATGTATGTGGGAATAACCTCATTAATATGGTCATAACATTATGATTCCTTGCATGTTGATGTAATGTTATGGAATGATGGTGGAATAACCTCCTTAATATGATCATAACCTTAATGTGTTAATTGATGGCTATCATAGCCACATGGTTGATATTTTTTTATGCTAAACATGTTCATTATGAATATGATGAGGGTTAATCATATCTAGATTCCTGGCATGTTGATGTAAGAAAGGAATGTTCTTAATGTCTTTATATCCCTTCAATGATTGTTTATGAATATCTCCTAGCTCATTAATGTAATACTTTGTTGATCCGATATATTATATGTAAGTAATGTTGTTGAGCCTTGTTATAAGGCATGCAAAGATCATGATAATCTTGCATGGAATAGTATGATGGTCTTAATGACCTTTGGGCATGGTCAAAAGACCAAAGTATAGCAGCAGAATAGAAACATGACTATATTCAATTAAACAAAGGGTACAACTTAAGCTTAGGATATATCCTTGTCATCCACAATGCAAATTGTGAAGGATGGCTATGGTCATGCCTCACACATCTGATGTGATTGAGAATGGTTGCTGTCGTTTCTCGGTGATTATAACATGATGTGATTAGAGGACAACTGTGGCTGTACCTTAGTGATTGAGTTTAAATACCCTAGATGCTAGCATCATGACCTGTACCAAGGTGGGCTAGTTATAGGACTATATGTCATTGTGGTGGTAGCTTTTCCTGATATGTCACTGCCTTTTTACTCGTACTGACCAAGGAGAAGAGGTCTTAGGATACTGACACTCCTAGAACTTGTACGGAACTGAATAGCCCTTTGCAGGGGTCAGTTGGACTTTGGATGGTATGATTCAAATTCCCCAGGGCATAAGAAAAATGTAATGCATCTGTGTAGCATATTTATTTAGGGTTATACACAATGTTTCACATTGTATGATAACCCTTGTTTGTTATGTTTACATAAAGATGATGCTTAGTGCAATTAAGAGATAGTAGAAATACTTATATTGTGGATATGCTTAAGATTGTAGATGTGTACATACAGTAGCCATGCTTATGTTGATAACTATACTACTACTGCTGATTATAATCATGATGCTAGATATCTCATGTTGTTAGTTATTTTTAGCATGCTAGCCATGCCTTTCTTACTAGAGATGCATATACTGCTAATCATGCTAATGCAGATAGTTGTGCTTATGTTGTTAGCTCGTCTTATGATGTTAATATGTTCGACCTATTAGACATGCTAATGTTGTTAGATATTCTTATGTGTCTAGACTCATTCATAATGATAGAGATTCTATATTCATAATGATAGAGATTCTATGTTACTAGACTTGCTCATGATGCTAGATATGGATAATCTACTGAATTGCTTATATTGTCAACAAGATAAAGGGTGATAGTCTGGCTAATGATGATAATTATTATCTTCTCCTTTATGTATTCTGTCAATTATCCCTTCTATTGAGCCTATTTGTTATATCTGATTAAACTGCTTAAATTGTTTAAATACTTAAAATTTTGTAATCAATAAGCGTTGTTGGATGTTATATCTCTTGCTGGGACATGGGTCTCACCCTTGTGGTTCGCCACATCTATTTAGGGAATCAGCCGTGATGGAAAAAAAATCATGTAAGTAAAGAGGAGCTATAGTAATGAATCTTTGAGATAGTTGATTAGATGTCTAGTGCATCCCAGAGTCATCCTTGTACTCTCAGGTCAGGGTAGAAAAAGTTTGTATATGGTGTTTCAAACAAATCGAACTTTTATTAGCATATTAATGCTTGTTTATGTGGCATATATGAATATGGTTCTCCTATGTATATATGTTGTGGCTAAGGTGATAGAATAATTTGTATCAAATTCTTGGCATAGTATGGATACAAGAAAGATGTTGGGATCTTATTCAAATGTTTCTGAGCGGGTGTTAAAGTTGAAATCAGTTTTAATTTACCCATATTTTTGGGTATGTCATTAATTAGTAATTGATTTTGTTTAATGTTTTGAGTAATCATTTATAGTGTAACAGGTTCTCAAATAAAGTATCTTTTCAGACATAAGGCTTTCTATTTTAAAAGTAAGATCATTCAATTTAGCATACACATCATCATTAGCTTTTGTAAGCTTCTTTAATTTCCTTTTACAATCAACATATTTATCATGTAGTTCTTCAATACTAGTGACTAGCTCTTCTTTAGATAAATCGAGAAGGCTTACCTCAATTTCTTCTTAATTGGTTGTTGCAATGAAACAACTTACCTTGTCTTCTTTAGTCATGAAACATTCTACTTTTTCTTCTTCACTCTCACTATCATCGATTGAGTCATCCCAAGCTGCTTTATATGCCTTCTCTTTCTTCTTGAGAGAGGATTTATTTCCCTTCTTGACTTTAGGACACTAATTTTTTAAATGTCCCTTCTTGCCACATTCAAAGAACCTAAGGGTAAAAGAGGAAGAAACATAACAACTTTTGTTAGATTTAAATCTTCTATATTGCTTACCATTTACAATGACAACCTCCTTTTAACTATCTTCTTCACTTGTTTCATTGCTTTCTTGATTGATAGCTTTAGTTGATGCCTTAAATGAAATGTCCTTTCCTTTTCTCCTTTTTGTTCTTGATCACCAATCTTTCTTCTACTGCAAGTGTAACTTCATGAGTCTCTAGATTTCCAATGAGTTGCTCCATCCCCAATGTGGTAAGGTCATTGGTTTCTTCAATGGCCGTCACCTATGGCTTGTATTTTGGAGTCAACGATATAAGGATCTTGGACACCTAGTCTTCCTCACTTATATACTTACCTAAGGCACACAAGTTGTTAACAATAGAAGAGAATCTTGCATACGTTTCACTAATAGACTCATTATGTTGCATAGTAACTGTTCAAACTTTTTTTAGGCATGTTAATTTTGGTATGTTTAACTTGAGTAGCACCTTCATATGTGATTGAAAGTCTTCATAAGTTTTTTCACAAGAAGATATTGTATTAAATTAACTAATAGTAATGGATCAATATAAAATGCTTACCGCTTTTGCATTCAATTGAACTTGTTTTACTGTATTGGGATTCCATGTTGCATATTCAGTAGTATGGAGTGCATAAGGTAAGGATAATATTCTCCAGAGCCCTACGCTAATCCCTTAGAAGTAAAACTGCATCCTTCTTTTCCAATAGGTGTAGTTTCTTCCATCAAAGGGTGATGTATGAGTCACATGAGTTCCTTCAAGGTTGAGGTTGCTAAACAAGTTGTCCCCTATTCTTCAAGACCTGTTAGGGCTCCTTGAAGACCTACTCTCATACCAATTGAAAGATCTAGAGGGGGGTGAATAAAGCTTTTTGTACTTTAAAATTTAATAAAAAATTTAAAGCAAATAAGGAGGAGGAAACAAGGAAGACACTTCAATTTAGAGTGGTTCCAACCTTTGAATCAAAGGTTGAAAGTCCAATGTCCAATTGTTTCTAATTGGGATTTTGAAAGTGATTTATTTTATTTACCTACAAGGATGTTACAACAAAATACAATAACCTTCCATGAAGTAGCCTTCACCTTGAGGTAGCTTCAACCTCCTTGAAGTAGCCTTCTTGAAGTAACCTCAAGCAACCATGGAGCAGTCTTCACCGCCTTGAAGTAGCTCCACCACCTTGAGATAGCCTTCACCTAGAAGTAGCTCCAACCTCCTTTGAAGCATCCTTCTTGAAGGAACCTCAAGCACACCTTGGACCAGACTTCACCTTGTTGAAGTAGCACCAAGAACCTCCTTTCAACAGCCTCCAACCCCAGGAGTAGTCAAGGAGAATAAAGTACAATACAAATGAAATATATTGGAAGAAAGAAAATACTTAACCAATGAAGTACAGTGCTTGTATCCTATATCAAGCATTTAAATCTCCTATCCACTTAATATGGACGTGGCTATATATGATGGCTATGATATTGTAGCTGTAGGACACAACTTTAGAGCACAAGGAAGAAGATAGCAAGTGAATCTCAGCTTTGTTGCTCTCAAGAATGGATGTTCAAGTGTAACTTGTGTGTTTTTGGGTGTCCTAAGGCTTCTCCTGTTTATAGAAATGGTTTGAAAGCATTGATGGGTGTTCTAGGGAGTCTCTAGAGTTTTCTTAGTGCTTAACTAGTCGTAAGGTGGAAAATAGATGGGTTGCAATGGCTAATATGTTCGTTAAATTTGAATTTTCCAGAAATTTTCCCAGTCCACAATGTTGTCGACCGAATGACTCTCGGTCCACAATATTGTCGATCGGATGACTATCTGGGTTCAGCTGGCACTAATGTATTTTTCTCTCTTATTTTAACCTATTACAATGGTTATATCTCGGTCGACAATATTGTCGACCAAATTTGACTTAGAACTAAAGATTTACAAAGTTATTTTTTGATTTTCTGAGTCTTGGACCGAGTGATTCTTGGTCGAAAATTTTGTCGACCTAGAAAGACTTTTTGCAAGTATTTACAATGTATTTGAGGTCCTATTGATGACACATAGGAAATCTATCAACCGTAAAGTCTTCATATGAGTGTAAGATAGAGTTTTGGGTGGATGAAGAAGATCTCACCCTTGGTTTACATGATATCTAAGTACTTGTGCATTACATACTAGTACAAATTTCTACATTGAGTACAATAATGAAAATATTAAACATTCAAGCACATTGATCTTCAATTATACACTTAGTATGATATCCTTATTTCCTTGAACCTTGAAATACTCAAGTTGCACATTATATCCACAAGAATGAAATGTTTGTCAGCATCAAAACAAAGGGTATGCTAATATCCAATTTAGCCAACAAGTTCTCTATACGGTCATGGATTTTTCATACCATCTGGCTCCACTCCCTACATGTGACAAGATACACAATTGTTCCATGCATCTGTGTTGATGAAGTACATGAAAAACCCTTTTCACGTTCAAGCTTATTAGAATTGTGAAGAATATCCAATAAATATTCTTGACGCACAAGTGAAATGACTAAAGAGAACAAATGTTGAGATAGTGACAATTTTGTATAAGTATCATGGCTTGTAAGAGATAACATGGGATCTCAAAAAGAGTTATTGCAGACTCACCCCTCTCTTTTTTCTTTAGATTTTGGGGAAGAAACATTTTTAAGGGTCGAGTGTTTTAACATACTCAATCATAGGTATATGTCTAAAGTTTCCCCTTTTTTATTATCATTTATTTATGTACCATTTTCCTTATTTATGGTGTAGTAGGATATTGGGGATCTTGAAATATAGAGTTTCGTTAACAAACAACTTTTTTAGGCTTAAGTATAAGTAATTAGGTCATATTATTAGGGGGATAATTATAAAATTTTAACATTTAAATAGATTTGTTTTAAAATTGGTTCACTAGAATTTTCTTACGATTAGGTTAGGGAAAGGCATTATCAAAAATGAAACTTGGGAATTGAAGTAATAAAGAATGGTTAAATACAACATCATATTATTTAATTTGAAGTCAAGATTTTATACATTATAAAGTGTCAGAAGTAGAAGCTAACTCTAAAATGAGATTCATTTCCCCTCAATTAACTAACATGTCGACTTCTAACTAAATTGGACTTTAAAATGCTCACTCACTTTGACAAGAAAAGAATATATAAATCATATAATGAGATATATAATTTTTTCTACTTTTAATAATTGATTGGTTCTCACATTGTCCTTTCTGACTTCATGAGAATCACACACCTAGATTGGACCACCCAATATAGATTAAATGGAACGGGCATTGTCACCGACCTCAGGTAGGAAACATATAATCTGTGTATGTTACACAACTCTAATTCAATGCTTTATCTGCCACTTTGTCTCTCTCTAGTTGGTTAAATTTCTTGATTCTTTCTCATGCACATACCTTGTGCAATTCTACGCACTTCGGTCATAAATTCAAGCCCCAATTTCTATTATTTCATAAATGCCCAAAAATATTTTGGAGCTCTCCAAACCCTCGCATCGCAAATGCCCAAAAATCCTAACTATATAAACTTATCTACCCACAGATCTATGACACCCCTCTAGGAATCTTCCTCAAGAAATAATTTCTTCTGAGTTCCCTTGTTTTTCAACCACCAACCTTTGCTTTGATCCTCAATCAAATCTTCTTCCCTAACACCCTACTTTTCTAAGTATTAATTCCTTCACTAGTGACTACCTTCACACTTCCCTCTTCACAAATCTTTACTCGATTCTAACCACTTTTCATCCAATCTTCTTTTCCCAATTTTGACCTTCCTACCGTCATGAAGGAAGTCACTTGTTATGGAAATATATGGAGGAGCAATATTTCCTTGTTTGACTATTCTACTACTCGCCCAATTTTCTCTTTTTTTTGCATTTTCTAGCTAGGTTAAAATGCTATTTCCATGTGGTTTGATTTCAATAATAGCTCATTTCTTCACGTACATGTGTGATATATTTTCTGATCACTCCTTTGCTTTTTAATATGATGTAAGGTTAATTTGGTCTTTTGGTTAGTTTTGATTTTATATAAATCAATAAATATAATGAACTTGTAAAATGTATAATTAAATATAGGAATATCAAAAAATATAAATAAAGAGGTTTTTGAAATCACAAAAATGAGATCTATTCATTTTGAATGGTTTTGGCATTTTATTTAAAGGTTTCCAAAGAATAACTTTTAGGTTTTCTTAATTAAAGCGTGAATGAAGCTTAGTTTGTGGAAATGATACATATATGTCTGGAAACCATAATTGGATAATAGTAGAAGAATTTTTTTTATCTATAATTAGAATTAAGATATTTGCATCCACTCAATTGTTTTTATACATATTATAATTGAAACTCTAATTTCCCATATGGGTCATCTTTTCTTGTTATGTTTATCCTTTCTTCATTGTAGTGATCATTTGAAAATCCTATTATTTTGCAGTTTACCTACCCAATTGGTTAAATTTTATGAAATCATAGTTGTTGTTTCTCTGACTTGAATGTAATATACATGGAATTTTTCTTCCATTTTTATTTTGATGTAAATGAAAACTGACTAAACTTCATCTTTCTTCTCTATTGTGCATGTAAAATATATGAAAATTATTTAGAGTAGCGGTGTCTTTGTACCACCACACGTTGGGATGTTGATATTTCGTCCAAAGTATGATTTTCCTCTCATTTATATATTGGGTGTGTGTACTTTAGATGAGGGTCTTCTTTTCCCGCCCAACACTTTTGTCTTGATATTTTTTGGGTCTCAGTCCTTCTTAAATAATCTTAGTCTAACTGATTTACATGCACTATTTATGATTGAGATCTTATTAATGTTGAATTGTTAAGCAAATACATCTTATATAATAATCATATTTTGTGTAGTTAGATGTGTGGTAAATCTTTAGAACATACTTTGTTTTGAACTATCTAGTTAGTTGGGATTCTCCTTATTTGCACAAATGTTTTTGCACTCCACATACTCAGTTATGATGATTCCCTTTCTCTATTATTTTTCTTCTTCTGGGTGTTGTTTCCAACCCACCTAGAAGTTGAGAAGACTGAGAATTGAGATTTTAGAGAAGCTACTTAGATTTAGTTGTTGAGAAAATCTAAGATGGACTGGTTTCCCAATACAAGTGACCTACATAGTTTATACATTTTTAGTTGTCCCGTTGAGGATCGAATTTCAAACAATGATGAATTTTTTAATAGTTTAATTTACTCTTCTAATGCTACATTATCTTCTTTTTACCATACATATTGATAATTTGACATGCACCCCTTAATCACATTTTATATTGTGGTTTTATGGATGGGGTTTCATATGTTTATTTCTAATAAAAAGTATGGAGCGGTTTCCATATCATCCCCATGCCTTACAAAATCACTAGGTTTTTGGGGAAGAATGGTTGTTCTATCCCACCACAGCCATGGTGAGGAAAGGGTGGAACAACCATGGTGACTGAGAAAGGTCAGGGTAGGTAATTTTCATACATCAGAGTGAAAAATGGAAATAAGGTAGGTAGTGTGATCGTTCTAACTAGAACAATCATGGTGAGAGATAGGTGGAAGAACCATTTTTTAGGTGGAATGGCCATGATGGTTTGAGGTGTAATGAATGTTCCAGGTGGAATAGTTGTGGTGTTTGGGCATAAAATGGTCGTTCTAGGGGACAATCATCATGGAAAATGTGCCATTTTACATAGAAGTGGAGGAATTTAAGGTCCTCAGAACAACTATGGTGGAATGGAATGCCATCTTGGCCACCACTTACCTAGTCATTCTCATCCTGAGATGGGCATTTTGAGGGCCATGGTGGACTATCTCAATAGCTATAAATGAGGAGCTGAGTACCATAGTTGTTCTTTTCTAGACCAATTATTTTGAGGAATTTGTCTTGCAATTGTGTTTGTACTTGATCACCGGTGGAGGTTTTTAGCTAACGTTGATTCTTGAGCACTTGTGGTAGGTTGGGTTGATCTTGGCATCTCTTTGAACTCCTAAAAGCTTAGGAAAGAGGTTGGATCTACATCCTTATCTCCCTTCCATAAATTAGTATTCAAGTACCTATAAAACATGAAAAAATCTTCCATGAGTGCATTTGACATGAAGTATGATTTACTGGGAACATTGCGTCTATTATAAGTATCTTAACATGGTAAATGAGAAAAAATACACAAGATCAAAACCCAAACTAGTAATTCATCGCTACACTAATCTTAAAACATACTTGTCCTAAACTATGCTCTAACTAAACTTCTTTTTAGTTTTAGTAGGTAAAAAAAGCCAAATGCTTCAAAGAGTATGTCTATTACCTACACAAGACTAATAATGATTTCTTACATACAATTCTCACCTGTCCTATACATTCTTAAAAGTCCTAACAAAATCAAAGCACCAAACACATAGACTTACCATATAGGGCATCAAAAACCTACTTAAAACCATGTGCCATTGATAATTATCTAGTGAAAAGCATAGGGTCAACCAAAGTATCTTAGAATGTTGTTTTACTTGCAAGAAATCCACCTTATATGTACGTCCACACCACATGACCCACTTGGCTACATGTGATGGTATGAGGCACTAGGTTTGATGTTCCATATCCCAATAGGTATTCAAAGTAAAGAAGGGGGTTGTGGAAGGAGATTGGAGTGAAATACATATGATCGCTCTTTTTTTAGTTTATTTAATTCCAAAAACAGTTACATAAGATCACCTTAATTTTCTATTTGCATTTTTATTCTTATTTTTCCTTTATGTATCTAGGGCTATAATCACAAGCTATGATGCTTGTTCAACCTGCAACATAAGGGTTACACAAATAGAGGAGAGGAAATTACTTCGTTACATGCTAATCACTCAAGCAAGTAAGCATTAATGATCATGTACATGAAATTAAGGTTAGGGTTTCTCATACATATCCGATTAGGGTTTTCCAAAATAACATATAACATTAAACCCTCATATCACTACTTCCCACACTCTTGGAACACTTTAAGTCAACCACGGGCCCATGGATTACCAAAACATAGAAATAACCAAACCATAATCATGAGGGGAAAGACCAATGTTCTAAACCATCACATGCATCCAAAATATGCCATAACTAAGAGAGAGAAAACATAACCAAGAGATGGGGAAAACAATCATTCAAAAGTGTGCATGCAAGAACAAACATTCCCACCATCCATTAGATTTATGGTACATGATTATGTTTTAGGAGAAAGAGTCAATCAATGCAATATTACTACATAATCATAAACCTTAAAACAAGGTATCATCAAGCTTCTTTATCCTATAACTAGGTTAGAGATAAAGTAAACTTTTCATGCAAGATTGAGGTGCAACAATATTGGAGGAGAGAGTTATATAACCCATCTTGAGGTGAAGATCAAATCCCAAGCCACAAAGCTCCAAGAGAGAGAGAAGAAACACCAAGCTTGGATCAACTCTACAGCCAAGCAAGATCACCTCAAGAGAAGGAGAGAAAATCAAGGACAAAGGAAATCTCAAAGAGAAGAAGGTATAAACCCTAAGCAAAAAAGGAAAGGGGAAGGAGGACATATCCATCTCACATAGGTACTACTATGGAAAACCACGGGTTCAACATCTATTGGAGAGAAGTTCCTCAAGAAAACCACCATGGAGAACCATGGTCCAGCCAAGGATAAGAAAAGAGAGGGTGAGGTTCATTAAAAACGAGATCAAGAAGGATAAACTACTTACCAAGCACAAGGATCACCAAAGGATCAACAAAGGAAGGTGTTGCAACCCTAGATCACCACATGCAAGGTTTGACCTCCTTGCTCCTAGGTAGAGCTCCTTCTCTTCCAGGCACCAAACGGGACAAGATCCAAGAAAAAGGAGAGGAAGACAGGATGCAAAAGGATCATATGCATCTAAAGAGCGAGGTATATATATCCAAAGTCAGGAGAGAGGTAAGGAAGGATAGGTGTCCAACATAACATGGCACTTGTCCACCATAAAACATCCATGCAACCACTAAATACATGCATGCAACTAAGATCGTGAAATTAAAGGTAAATTAGAGACCCTAATTGATCCAAAGGAACATCCATAAAAGACAACATCAGCGACTTACCAGGTCCACAATACCAAATGGTTGAAGAGAAAACAAGGAAGGTCATCGATCACATGGAACTCAAAACCCTAGAATCCTCTTCGACATAAGAGAGGGGAAAATCTCTTCAATCGAGGGGAACACATGGGTTCTCATCAAACATCATAGACCCAAGGCACCAAGGTAGAAGACACAATAAGGTGGGTAGCTAAAAACTAAAAATCAAACGGTCAACACATGGTCAACACCAAACTAGGGCATCCATGCATCCCATGCAAACCCTAACTCTACACATGATGCCACCTCAACATCCAAGGTACAACAAGGAGACCGTAAGCATCATTCTCTCTCTTATGATGATCAAACATAGGAGGCACATCCAACATGTGGCAAATTTCAAGATAAACCCTAAATGTGGGTAAATTGCAACCAGGTCCAAAAAGGCATACAAATAGCATAACTAGCCCAAAAATCATGCAAATTGGACCAAACTAAAAGAACAAGCACATCACATGTTATTAAGGCTCATCACCTGATCAAATTAAGGTCTAATAATCTTATTAACCAAAGTAATCAAGACCAAGCATTGAGATAGGTTTGGGTCTTACAACACATATACAATACCTCCAAATAATGTCTATGACATGTCTACTATCATGGGACAATTGGAGGGGATACTGAACAAATAATGATATAGATGGTTAGATCAATAGTAGATGAACAACCAGATTAACCATGTGTACTGATATATGCATGCACATGCATAAAGAAAACTCACAATGGGATGAGGACAACTATAATAATCTACATGAGTGCCTTGACACATACCTGTGTTCATAATCAAACTATTGGGGGAATTACTGTGAATATACACCACCTCACCCCAAAAAAGAGGCCAAGGAGGACCGAAAGTTGACATAGAGTTCCAATACCATATCATTCTAAGTTTTGTGTCATGTTGAGGATAGCATGATTCAAAATCTTGAGGTGGTTGTGTGGTACTCCCTTCTTGATTCCTTTGTTCTAGTTCCACCCGTTTTGTTTGATTGATTGACTCTCTATTTCATTTTTATTTTGCATTACATACATTTGCATGCCATGTATTTTCTTTAGTTTCTCTCTATCGATTTCATGTTGCATTGCATATAGTTTTAGATAACTTTATGTGTGTTCTTTTCTAGTGTGTACTTTTCATGCTTTCTATGCTTATTAGATATATTTTGACATGTTGAATGAGAAGTATATGATATACTTTAGCTAAAAGTAGCCAAATTGAGACTTTTTGACCTAAATGGTGGTTTCACTTAATGTCAATCATGTTGAATTGAATTATCAATCTTTGACAAATGAACCCTCAATTTCATGTCTCTATTTCTCTACAAGATTAACTTATGACTTTGAACATATTTTTACCTCTTTCTTAGATTTGTGTTTAAATGGATGAAATGCAATCACTATAAGCCAAATATGCTTAGGGTTTACTCAATGGTTAAAAAAATTGGTTTATAGTTTTGCTTATTAATAATGGATTTGTCATTGTGGTGAAGTTTGTTTGAAGTAGATTTCTTGCAAGATACCTTGTGTGGAAAAAAATGATGGTTGACCCCCCTTGGTATGCATTCTTCCATCACTTCTTACATCTCTATCTCTTAAAAATATGTAAAAGAACATAAATCATAAGCCTTGTCCACCCTCCAAAATCTTGGTCCAACCAATCCTTTGTCCCATATGCTTCCTCTTAACATATTTTAATGGATCACATGGTCATGGTTATGAGCCTTGGGAGGCATTGTAAGAGAATGATGACATGATTAGGTCTTGTGAACTGGCATAGGTTTTGTGCCTAATATGAGGTGATATAATCCAATGATGTGATGAGGGATGGTTGTCCCAAGATGATGTGATAACGGTGATGGCCTGGTGTAAGGCGGTGAGACAACATTATGTGGTGATGTAATCAGCTTAATGTTTGACACATTTTATATCTTCTAAAGTCTCAATTAGCCCTTACCTTTATAGAAAATGTTAGGATTTGTACATTGTAACTTTATTAATGCATTAAAAGATACCCAATTGGAAAATCATGTAGTTTCCCTAAGCCATAGATCCATTGTCAGTGTCAGTACTTGTTGGATGTTGAAACAAGTAATTCCTAAGGGAAACTCAGAGAGCATATTGTTGAATATGTGGGGGTGCAAGTTGAGGATACTTCCTTGCATCCAAAATTATATGTTATGAAGTATGACTTTAGTCATTCCTTGGTAAGAGAACGGCTATGGTTGTATCTTGGTATATGATGTGATAGAGGACAACTATAGTTGTACCTCTGATGATTGGGTTTGTATACCATGTTTACTAGTGTAATGCCTATAAACCAAGGTGGGCTAGGCTATTTTGCAGTTGGACTCTATATGTCACTATGTGGGACTCAAACTGACTGAGGGTGTGGAGATGATAGGAGTCAGACTCTCCTAGATCTTATATGGCACTAATTTTGACTTAGCAGTGGTCAGTTGGAGTATGAGTTGTATACCTCATCTCCATGGGGCATAATAAAAGACATAATACAACCATGTAGTAAATTAGGTTAGGTTTAAACACGGTTCACTTTGGATGACCCTGTGCCTTATTTCTTATATAGTTTAGTTGATAATGGTTATACATGTTGTTCATATTCCTTCTAAAAGTATATGATGTTCTGCCCTGCTTAAACTGTTTAATCTTTGTTATTTGTTTTACTTATTCATTTAGCAGAATCTGGTATAAATTCTTAATCTATTATACCATATCTATGTTGGCAATAGTTGTTGGCAGAGAGTTATATCTCTCATTGGGACGTTAGTCTCACCCTGTGGGTTTTCACATCTTTTAGGTGGTCGTGCATGATACGATAGAGATCATGCAGTTTAGGAAGAGAAGCAAGGAGATCAGTAGCTATTGATGGTTGGATATGTTGCTAGTGTTTTGTAGTAGAGTTCTATGTGTCGTCACTGTACTCTCACGTCCTTTGGGGAGTTTCTTGTAGATGTTGTACATCGATACAAGGTTTTTGGCAGCATGCCATAGTTGTACATGTATGGCTTGTATATGTGAACAAGTTATTTTTTGTGCAAAAACGTTGTGTCAAGATGGCCACTATACAATGATGTATGTACCTTTACGACATGATATGGGGTATAGGTGGAAAAGTTGGTCAACTTTGATGTATATGTTTTTCTTAAGATGTTTATCTAAGATCAGTTATAATTTACTCTATTTTGTATTAATGTTGTTGTTAGTTGATGATTCTGCATTTTGGTTTTGAGTATTCTCCCCTTGGTGTGATCGGTGTGTCACACTTGGTTGGTATCAGAGCTACTAATTTGTTGAGTCTACAAGGACATCTGACTAGGGTTTTTGTCTATTTTTGTGTGGTTCACTATATCTAATTGCAGCTTCTGCTTATGCAGAACAAGAAGAAAATATGTCTGGAGTGTTGATATAAGGTCCAAATTGACTAAAACCTTGTTTTAATGATGACTAAAACATTACAATTAATTGTATATAATGTCTCTACTTGAGTGATTTCAGATTATGTATAGACATACTCCAAATGCCCTAACTTACACATCTCAACTTGGAGAAAAGGCAAGTCAAAGTCAATACAAGTGCACATATTTGGAATATGATGTAAATCTATTAGAATCATGTTGTAAATCACTTGTAATGATTGTATGACTTGTAATTAAGCTTAGAAACAATCACAAGCACTTAGATCGAATATTTAAGCACTAAAAAGATATTTTCCAAAATTTGCATCTGGTTATTCATCGGTCGAGTTGCAAACTTGACCGATCCTGATTGAACCTTGAAAATGACTTTTAATCGGTTGAGTTTTCATTTCACAGAACTCGATCGATTCCTCTATAGACCAAAAGTGATTTATGTGGATCGGTCGAGTTACACCAGGACAAACTTGACCGATGACTTAAATTTGTCTTGTCGCATAGTGGGATCGGTCGAGTTACCTTTATAGAAACTCGACCCATTACACGTATGGAAAAGTGCATAAAAGTGTTTCTAGCCGTTGTGGAGTTGCAACAATCAAAAATATATCTGTTGCAATCCACAAAATGGCTAGTTTTTGTTCTTAAGTATTCCCCAAGGCTAAGATGCATCCCTAGCTATAAATAGGACCCCTTAGGCTTCATTCCAAGGTAAATCATTCAAAACCAAGCACTATGAAGGTCCCTATTCTATAGTTGAGTAATACTACATCCTCCTCCCTCTCTATAAGCTTAATTACTTGTTATATATATTAGAGTGAGTAGGAGATTTGTAAGAGAGATCATCCTACATATATATCTTGTAAGGCTCTCACTTCTACCACCTCCCTATCTCTCATTTGAACCTTAAAGATGAAGGTTCACTCTCTTGGCTAAGAGATGTGAAGAAGAACAAGGGAAGGAGTCCCTTGCTGAAGATCAAGATTGAAGACTTGGAGCAAGAGTGGGTAAGCCCTTGGTGAAGGAGCCAAAAACTTGACACGATTTTACCGTGCGTAGAACGCAAGTGCACGCGTCAATGTAGTATAGGCCCTTGTGAGGCCCGAGTCGAATTTAGGGACACTAAATTATCGGTAGACTACTACTAAGTACTCACAATCAGCTAGACCAATAAAAAGGTTATGAGAGTTGTTTTAAAAATAAAAGAAAATAAAATAAAACAAAGCAATCGATTAAATGTTTAGTTTAATCAATTCAAATGGAGATCTTTAAGATTGTGGTTTCACCACAGGTTTTCATTGTATGAATTTCCATATAGTTACTCAGGTTCATCTCTCAATCCAGGTAGTGGCCTGTAGTAAGAATTGTCCACTGTCGTGGTACAATTCACTACCTATGTCTAGGTCGGTTCCACCGTCGTAGTAACCTATACCCTAAACTAGGTGCATTAGAATCGACCTCTGGGTTTCCACCATTACCCTTACATCACCTTATTCAAGGGATTTGTTAATTAATATGAATTTCGTCTCTTTTCAACCGTTAATTCTTCTTTTAAAGTAATTAAAGGCATTAGATTATCATTATGGCGATCAAGCATAACAATGTAATTGAGAAAATAAAATCATACCATGGATTTAAGAGATAAATTATGAATTACTATGATAAAAATGTCATACAATGCTTCCCCGGGCTACTCCCAGTCCTAAAGATAGAGGGGATTAGCCCCGCATGTTCATCTCAGAGCAATACATAGTTGAAGAAAGGGGAAACATCAAGAAAAACGTGAATAAGTGATGAAACCCCTGAACAGAGAAGATCCAAGCATTCCTCGGCATAGAATACGCGATCTACAACCTTTCGATGGTGGAAAACGTCTTCTTCGGCTTCTGGAACAGCTGGGGCGTGCTTCTGGGCTCTGTTCTTCTCTCCACACCTTCTTGGGACGTGTGCAGCGGCTAATGACGTGATACGCTACTCTTAGCCGCCGTCATTAGGTATAATCACCGAGTTAGGTTGCAAAAATATCACAACCGTTGGATTAGAGCCGATCTGAAACAAACTCTGATTTGACGGTGTCGATACCATTGACGCGGGTCGATGGTATCGACCCCTCACAATATCGGCAAGCCTTCTTTTCTTTTCTTCATTGTGCCTGATGCTGACTGGATACCATCAACGCGGGTCGATGGTATCGACACCCTTAAGCGTCGGTTTTACCCCTTTTGCATCACTGAAGCTCCATGTGTCGATAGTATCGACTATGGGGTCGATAGTATCGACTGACTGGTCGCCAGCAACCTGATGGAATGTCGCTACCATCGACTTCCCTATCGATGGTATCGACTTTGTGCTGCTCCATGCGGCTGGCTGCCTTTGGTTGTGTCAATAGTATCGACAGCCGTCGATGGTATCGACAACTGCAGATATGTGTTTTTCCAGAAATTGCAAAACAATACCACATAAGCCGAGATAAAACCTATTATTATAATCATGTATGCTCAAAACAATAAAAGAAGAGAGATTTGACACTGAGAAGGATCATAGACTAAATTAAGTGAATGATGCAATATTAACCACCAAAGTGACCAATAAACGCATAAAATGTGATTAAAACAAGTCTATAAATGCGACTGAAAATCATCGCTTCAGTGGGTAAGCCCTTGGTGAAGGCATTAAACTCCTTGATCAACTGGGTAAGTCCTTGGTGGAAGCTTCTCAAAGTGAAGGTGAATTCAAACGAGGAAGATCCAAGAAGAGTGGGTAATTCCTAGAAGGCTGAAGACTTGTACAAGGGTGGGTAAGTCCTTGGAGAAGGCTAAAGACTCATTACAAAGTGGGTAAGTCCTTGGAGAAGGTTGAAGACTCTTTGTATTGGATAGGTAAGTCCTTTGTGGGTCATGTATTTTAAGTCTTATGAATGAATATAAGAGTGTAATGGTTAACAAATCCTAGAGGTTGACCTCTTTAGGTAGTGGACTAACATACTCCTAGTTTGGAGTGTGGAACCACACTACATAGCTTGTTACTTGTTGCTTGTTCAATCTCTCTCTCCCTTTCTATGAATGTTTTATTTGCACTCAAATTTCCTATTTATCAACCTTATCTTGTGATATATCTTGAAGGTATAATGAATTTTGTTTAAGTGCATTTAGCTCTATTCACCCCACCCTCCTCTAGAGCATCCAATCACCCATCTAGGATCCAACATGGAGAACACGAAGAACATGTTGAGAGCAGTCTTGTTGCACTAGGAGTTGGTTCCATGAGGTAGGCAAGAGTAGATGAAGTGCCTCAGATTGACCCATCATCCGTAGTCAACCCAACATTCTAGTCCATTTTTGGGACAGTTTATGGCTACAATTTTGCATATGGCAGATAGGGTGCCCATACTTGAAGCAAGGGCAGTTGTTCCCAAAGTGGAATCTCATGGTTCTGGGAAGACCTTTGAGAAGTTGTGACACATTGGAGCATTGGAGTACGTAGGTACCACAGATGTAGTAGATGTAGATATGTGGCTAACAGAGCTGGAGATGCCTTTAAGATCCTCAATATCCCTCAAGAGGATAAGGTGAAGCACGCAGTGTACCTACTGAAGGGCAATGTTGGCCATTGGTGGGTCATTGATGAGGAGGAGAGGCCTGGAGTGGTGATCAATTTGGAGGCGTTTTAGCGGGAGTTTGTGAGATGATACTTCACGAAAATGTACCTTGATGAAAAGATATCATAGTTAGAGAAGATCTAATAGGGATCTATGACGATCAACGAGTATGAGGCCAAGTTCATGGAGTTATTAATGCTTTATTCTAGCATGGATACAATGGACATGAGAGGATCCGATGTTTTGAGAATGGTTTGAGCACAGAGCTGACAACGATGGTGTCAGCTTTGGAGAACATGGAGAGGTTTCCCACATTTGTGGAGTCTATGAGAAGAATAGAGCAGTCGAAAATAGATAAGTGTGAGGTGAATGCTAAGAAGAGACTAGAACGGTTTTAGGGGCAGTCTTTTGGAGGCTTCAAGAAGCCTAGGTTCTAGCACCTCAGTCACATCAAAGGTTAGTGGTACAGTCTCAGTGGTCTCCGAGCAAGGCAGAGGTCATAGCCTTACACCAACAAGAGCTCATAGTGCGGCATTAATTTCAGTCATAGGGTCGTCTAAGCCACAATTTGACACAAGAACATGTTATTGGTGTGGACAACAAGGACATCTAATGATGTTTTTCTTAGTGAAGGATGAGGAGGTGATGCAATAGCTGAGTCAGCAAGGGTCACAATAGTGGCAATTCAATAGTGGTAGAGGCAGAGGACGCGGCCAGGCATCACAGGCATGATCATTGGGACAGGTCAGCAGAGGACGGGGGTGACAATAGGAAACAACTTGATTCCATGTTATGAGTCAGGTGGAGGAAGTGTTCAACCCACATGTCTTCATAGGTTAGATGGAGTTATTTCATTTGTATTTGTCTTCTTCCTACTTTATATCTATTTTGGTTGATCCCAGTGTGTTGCTCTCTTTTATCAATAGAGAAGTGATTGTTGGTTGTTCCTCGGCTATTAGTCATAGATTTGATAGTCTTCGCTTACAAACCCCTCTAGTTGGTTCCTCTGAGTTGCGAGAGGTGTGTCCATCTTGTGTTCTTTCTTTCTCAGGATGCAGAATTCAAGTGGACCTTATACCACTTGACATGCATGGATTTGATGTGATCCTTGGGATGGATACCTTGGAGAAGTGTCAGATAGTCTTAGACTATAGTTCCAAGATAGATACATTCTTTGATGGTGTTGTCTTGTGGATCTACCAAGGAGATAGGATGATTATTCCAACATGTCTGGTGTTAGTGATGACGGTGGAGAGGTTGATGGGGCAGGGATGTGAAGCTTTCTTGGCACATGTGGTGGATACTAAGGTGAGGAGTCCTAGTATCCAGGAGGTACCTGTTGTTTGAGAGTTTAAATATGTGTTTCCCCATGAGTTTCCTAGTGTTCCCCCACCTTGAGAGATTGACTTTGAGATCAGTCCGGTTCCTAGTACACAACCCATAACACAGTCATTGTACAGGATGGTAGCAATTGAGATGAAGGAGTTGAAGAAGAAGTTGTACGAGCTGCAAGAGAAGGGCTTTATCATACCAAGCACTTCCCCTTGTAGTACTCCCATGTTTTTTGTGAAGAAGAAGGACACATTTATGAGGTTGTACATCAATTATTGATAGTTGAACAATATGACAATTAAGAACAAGTACTCGTTGCAATGAATAGACGGTTTGTTTGATTAGTTGAGAGGTGTTGCAATGTTCTTTAAGATAGAGTTGAGGTCAGGATAGAATTAGTTGTGGATCAAGGAAGATGACATACCCAAGTCATCTTTTAGGACTAGGTATGGTCACTACGAGTTTGTGGTTATGCCGTTTAGGCTAACCAATGCACCGACAACGTTCATGGGTCTGATGAACAAATTGTTCCGACCTTGTTTTGATCAGATCATGGTTGTGTTCATCACTGACATCTTGATATACTCCAGAGAGAGCCAGCAGTATGAGAAACATCTATGACATGTGTTGATTTTGTTGAGACGACATAAGTTGTATGCCAAGTTCAGTGAGTGTGAGTTCTGGCTGAACGAGGTGTCTTTCTTTGGGCATATGATATCCGCTAATGGTTTTTGTGTGGATCCTTAGAAGGTTCAATTAGTGTTCAAGTGGGAGACGTATAAGACACCAAGGGAGGTTTAAAATTTCCTAGGTATGGAAGGCTATTACATGAGGTTTATCAAGAACTTCAGTGTTGTGGCATTACCCCTAACGAAGTTGCTGAGGAAGGGTGTTTCATTTTTCAGTGATGACAAGTGTCAGTTTTCTTTCCGGCTTTTGAAGGAGAAGCTGACTAGTGCACCAGTGTTTGTAAGGAGTGGGATCCAGAGGGGAACCACTCCCTACTAAAATTTGAAGAATAAAACATCCATTCCAAACAAACTCATAATTGGTGTGCTGGAACAGGTGCAAAATTTTCAAATATCAATTAATGGTATTCAAAACAACTAAAGTGCAGCAGCGGAATAAAATAATGACTATATTCAATTTTATAGCATGATTATAAAAGTACATCATAATCTCCCATGAGATTTTACATAAAAGGTACAACATAAGGATCTAAGTAGAGGGAAATGTAAACCGTATCAAGATTGTCTCCAAGATTTAACTCCTTAAGCTAAGTCCAAGTCTTCTTGTCGTATCATCTAAGTCCTTCACCTAGGGTTGGAAGCGTACCCCAGCAAGAAGAGAAAAGTAAATGACATAAGCAAAGGTTTGTATGTGCATACTAAATAGGACGTTGATCAATATATGAAATAAAGGACATCAAAATAAAAGGCTTCCCATAGAAAAGTAAAATACTACCCAAAAGGGCATAAAATGAATGAATCACAATAAAAGAGATAAAGAAGAGCAAAGTATAAGACCAAGGCATCCATGTGTTTCACTTGTGAAAATAATAGAACAATATAAACATGTAGGTAGGGAATAACACATCTACCAAAAATGTGGGGTGAGCAGGGTCTTGTATACATCTACTCTATAATATGGAGCGGTAGGGTTTGTCAACATCTATCTGAGTAGGAAAACATGTCTGCTTAAAATATTTTCATGTGTAGGAATTTTCACATCTGCATTCATATGTTCGAATTTTCACATCCACATAAAAAGAAGTACATTATACTAGTAGTCACCACATGATGCATAAAAAAATAATAAATAAGAATGAACCAAATAAGATAGATGAGAACATCCAAAAAATACATAAAGTGGGATCACATCATCCTAACCAATATCCACCTGAAAAGTGGGCAAAAGAGCACATATCACAAAAGAATGTTCCACCATGAGCAATTTATAAGGAAAATTCCAAAAGAATGTCCAAATAGGATAATATGATCACAAGACTAGTACAAATAAAGTAGTTCACATGAACCATAATTTTCAAAGAGAAAGAGATAATGTGCAGGCTAGTGTACATATGACCAAGAGAAAGATAAGAATAGGTGAATTACTCAAAAGGAATAATAGGAGATGCAAATAGACATTAAGAGAGGAAATAGATTTATTGCTAAACAAGGATAATAGGGAATGCAAACATATATAGAGAGAGAAATTGGAAATTGCTCAACATATAAGTAATGTGGGATTCAATCATACCTTATTTCAAAGTCCTAGAAACACTCTTCACCAACCTAGTTATCTCTAAGGTCTCTTTTGCCTAATTACAATTTATTCACATGTATTAGGGTTTTGTAATGTATAAGTGTAAGAAACCCTAATTTTAGACCTTTTTGGAAAAATCTCAGATTTTTCTCACAAACCTAGACCAAACTATTTAATAGATTCTCCTGGTAAAGAAAATATATTTTTATGTTAAATTTGGATTTTATATGACAAAGTTACAATATCTATGGATTTTATGCATTAAATTAATTCTCTAAAAATCACCCTTTGATAAACCTAAAATTAGACATCAGTACTATTTTTATTAGATAAAGTTTAATTTTCTGATTCCAAAATATTTTTATTTGTTAATTTTGGACAACGAGATTAAAAGTTATGAATTTTACAATTTAAACCAATCAAAAATCACCAAAAATACACCTCAAAGGAAAAAGATGAGTCAAGCAAGGTCAACTTGCCGAGGTGAACCAAACAAGGATGGCCAACTGGCCTGTGCCCTTCACCAACATGTCAGAATGGAAAACATAACAGATGGTGAAAATACTTGGTTGCCCTTGGCTAGAAAATAAGAAAAGGAAATAGAGTGAGGGAAAAAATAGGAAAACACAATGAGGAATCATCCCCTTCCTCCACTCACCAAGGCTTCCAACTGAGAACCAGCAGCTCAAGGCCTAGTTTGGGTGAAACCTATTGTGGCGTCCAAACTTCAATCTGATGATACCAAATCAAAGAACAAGCTCTGAGGAACTCACCTTTAGATGGAATCGATGAACAATGGAGCCTCCCACCCACGCTAGGTGCCACAAAAAAGAGAGAAAAATCAACTTGACAGTGCCACAAGGTGAAATCTTGAGCAAAACTAAAGCGAGGGATAGCTTGCGTGTGGACCAACAGTGGTAGGGGTATGCATATTTATAGGTGTGATCTCGTTCTAGGGCTTCAAACAGTAGTAGCTTCAAAAAGCCATGGGAGGAAGTTTAGGAGTTTTGCAAAACATGGAAACTAGGGTGCAAGTTATGGCTCGGATTGTGTGGGTTGTTATCATGAATTCAATGGATGAAAAATTGTGAGAAAAGAGTGACAGGTGAGTGAGAAATATGCAAAAAATGGGGCTTCCATCTTAGTCTTACTATACACACATGAGCCTCCTCCTACTTGAGGTAGGAGACAAACTTGCCACCCTTCGATTCAAATCAAATAGATGCAAAACATGCACGTATCAACTGGTTCATAGTGTGACAAGGAAATCGAATACTTCAAAAAATTAGAATAATTAATGCATTAATCAAAGATTGATTAAGTTTCTTTTCAAGTCAAATTGAGGGCATAAACATTATCCAAATAAACCCAAATTTGGTAGGTTAGCTAATTTTGGGGTGAGGAATCCGATTTTGGAATTAGTTTTCCCTTTTTAGGACATTTAGTATTATTTTTAATTCTTTTAAGGTAAATCATATTTTCTCTCTCTTATCACATTAGAGACTTCTAGAATCACCCAATTTTGTGAAACTTCATCCACAAGTAAAATTAAAAAAATTCAACACAAATTAGCCATCAATTTTTTCCTTTGGTATTATTTATTAGAATTACATTATTTAATATTTAAAGCTTTAATTACATTTTCTCTCTCCTAATCTACACATGTACATTACAGATTATCCATATTATATGAAAATTCATGCAAAGGCTGTTTTTAATGTGTAGATTACGAATCTAAGATTATTTTCCACTTTTTGAGTCTTAAATGTATTGTTTCATATTTTGGAGGAAAATCACCTTTTGTTTTCAAAATTAAATAGATATAGATATTAGTATCCCAAATTTGTGAAACTTGGCATGCGAGCCTAACCAAAACCCAAAGAAAATGAATCTCAACTGATCTTTAACAATTAGTCTTCCTTTTATGAGTTTTACACTTGTGGCCCATTATTATTTTAGTTAATATATTATTTCATTATTATTACCATCATATTACTACCAAAAGGATATAAGTCATTTTTTTGCACGAAATATCATATTTTTATCTTTTATCTCTTTCAATTTATTAGTTATATATTTATTTGAATTATGTATCAATATTCTAAATTATGGACACCTAATCCCTCCATGCTCATTATTTCTCTTAACCTCATACCAAAATCAATGATTATCTCATGTGACATATTTTATTGGTCTTAAGATTAATGTGAGAGCATTAGGGCATATTTGTTTTCATGCATATATGTTTGGGTGATTTATTCTTTCTTTAATACATTAGGATTACATTTAACTACTATTAGGTATATCTTTATCCTTGTTTGGCTAAACCTAAAGAGCCTAGCTAACTATCCTCCAAGACATATGATCAGGGTAAAAAAATCTAGGTTTCGATTGGTTACAACACTCCACACCTTAAAAGGATTTTCTCCTTGCACTCTAATCATCCATACTTCATAAATCAAATACTCTCCACCCCTTAAAAGGTTTTACCTATTTAGCCAAGATGAACAACATCTAGCTACCATGGTTACTTTTGCATGGTTTTGCTTGTGAATATGTTAGGAACTTAAGTTGTTCATGTATCCAACTAAAAAGTCATAACCAACTAGGGTTGACATTTAGGTCCTTGTGTATCTAACCTAACAACCCTAAGGTTCACATTATCCACCAAAATTCATAAGGTATAAAGGATATTTCCACTACACCTCTATATTATTCCACATATCCCTAGTCACTTCTTCATAGAGAAAACTAGGATTTATGATATCTATGCCAAACTTTTTCTTGGGTCTCACTATCCATAGTTCACACATCTCTTATTTGTGACTTAGTTCAATAGAACTTTGATAAAAACTACATACATTTTCATTTGTACATATGATAGTATAATGAAAATAATTTTGATGATGAAAACTTTGTGATGTAAAACAAACATGCCGGCCAAAAATAGGGCTGTCAATGGGGAGGGTATGGGGAGGGTAAGGTCTTACCCTTACCCTTACCCTTACCCACCAAGTTTGGCGGGTAAGGGTATGGGTAATTCCCCACTCCACCAATATCCTTACCCTCCCCTTACCCTTACCCTCTTACCCACAGGGTGAATGGGGAGGGTAAGGGTGAAGTGGGGAATTTATATATCATCTTCAAATTTGTGGTAATATTAATAATAATGGTCTATCTAGTACATTCATATATTTGAGTGAAATAGCAAGATGTTCCATAATGGATTTTAAATATCCAAAATGTTTCAAGTAATATTCTAGAAGTGTTGTAGTGAATGAATGTACAAATGGTAGTACCCTAACATTGATGTGTGAAAAAATAAATTATTCCTAGTAGATTAAGACTTCTACGTTAAAATGCTATTAAAGGACAATATGTCATAGAGAGTTATTCTTAGAAACATGCATATTTTATACCCTCTAAAATGTTGTTGCGCACAAAAAAATAAAGCACAAATAAAATAGATAACACCACCTCACATATGTATCAAATGATATATTAAAGATTAAGTCTTGTTATTATAAATATGTTTGCCTTACACCACAAATTATTTAATGGAACATAGACTACTTATATACATATGTCTTGCACCTCCAAAACAGTGTTGTATACACAACAAAGTTAACTATATAAGAAGTAGAAAAGAATATCATGTATCATTTAAAATGATGACCCCATAATATTAAATATTACATAGATTCAAACGACACATGACCATACATTTAATATAATATACATAAATATTGGCGAGTACTGGGTTAGAGGGTATGGGTAATGGCTTACCCTTACCCTTACCCATTAAGGTAGCGGGTTAGAGGGTAGAGGGTAGGGGGGTAAATGGTAAGAAAATCCTTTACCCTTACCCTTACCCTACAGGGTATGGGTAAAGGGTAAACGGGTTTACCCTTACCCATTGACAGCCCTAGCCAAAAATCAATACGAGAGCCAAGTCACAATTTGTCCATAATAAGATCTCCTTATCCTACCAGCATGAATCCATGCTCAAGCCAATACATGATAACATCCAAAGATATATGTCACCACTAACCTATATGGTAAGGTACGATCACCTAGAACCTTAAAACATTAGGTTTTACTCCTCACGATTCTAATGTAAAACTTATATCAACCTTTCATCATCTTAAGAATAACATAGATCAATTTTAGGGTGAACGTCTCTCCTAGAGGGAAACTATGCAAGGTAAGGGTTCTAATTAGAGAGAAAAAATTTAATTAGTCAGATTCTGACTCCCATGGGCTCTGATACCATGTTGTAAGGAGTGGGACCCAGAGGAGATCCACTTTGTACTAAAATTTGATGAATAAAGCATCCATTCCAAACACACTTATAACTGGTATGCTAGAACAGGTGAAAATTTTTCAAATCTCAATTAATGGTATTCAAAACAACCGAAGTACAGCAACAGAATAAAAATAATCATTAGATATTCAATATTTACAACAAGATTACAAAAGTACATCATAATCTCTCATGAGGGTTAACATAAAAGGTACAACATAAGGATCTAAGTAGAAGGAAATATAAACCATATCAAGGTTGTCTCAAAGATTTAACTCCTTAAGCTAAGTCCAAGTATTCATACCATATCATCCAAGTCCTTCACCTAGGGTTGGAAGAATACCCCAGCAAGAAGAGAAAAGTAGATGACATCAAAGGCTGGTATGTGCACACTAAATAGGAAATTGAGCAATATATGAAATAAAGGACATCAAAATAAAAGTCTTCCCATAGAAAAGTGAAGTACTACCCAAAAGGTCATAAAAGGAATGAATCACAATAAAAAGAGATAAAGAAGAGCAAGGTATAAGAATAAGGCATCCATGTGTTTCACCTGTGACAATGCTAGAACAATTTAAACATGAAGGTAGGAAATAACACATCTACCAAAATGTAGGGTGAGAACAGTCTTGTATACATCTTCTCTCACATATGGAGTGGTAGGGTCTGTCAACATCTACCTGAGCAGAAAAACATGTCTACCTAAAATATTTTCATATGTAGGAATTTTCACATATGCATTCATATGTTGGAATTTTCACATTATAAAAAGCACATGTACATTATACTAGTAGTCACCACATGATGAATTACAAACGAATAACCAAGAATGAACCAAACAAGAGAGATGAGAACATCCAACAAATATATAAAGCAGGATCGCAAGATCCTAATCAACATCCACCTTAAAGGTGGGAAAAAGAGCATATATCACCAAAGAATGTTCCACCATGAGCAATTTATAAGGAAGAGTCCAAAAGAATGTCCAAATAGGATAATATGATCACAAGATCAGTAAAAATAAAGTAGTTCACATGAACCATAACTTTCAAAGAAAAAGAAATAATGTGTAGGCTAGTGTCCATAGGACCAAGAGAAAGATATGAATAGGTGAATTGCCCAAAAGGAATAATACGAGATGCAAACATACATTAAGAGATGAAATCGATTTATTGATCAATAAGGATAATAGGGGATGAAAACATACATAGAGAGAGAGAAATTATAAATTACTCAACCTATAAGTAATGTGGGATGCAAACATACCTTATTTCAGAGTCCAATAAACACTCTTCATCAATTCAATTGTCTCCAAGGTCACTTTTGCCTAATTACAATTTATTCACATGTATTAGGGTTTTATAATGTATGAGTGTAAGAAACCCTAATTTTAGACCTTTTTGGGAAAACCTCACCTTTTGGTCACAAAACCTAGACCAAATGATTTATTATATTCTCCTGATTAAGAAAATAGATTTTTATGTTAAATTTAAAGTTTATATGACAAAGTTGTAGTTTTTATGGATTGTATGCATTAAATTCATTCTCCAAATATCATAGTTGTATAAACCATGAAATCAGACATTGAAACTATTTTTATTAGATAGAGCTTAATTTTCTTATTCCAAAACATATTTATTTGTTAATTTTGGACAAACAGATTAAAAGTTATGAATTTTACAATTTAAACCAATCATAATTCACAAAAAATCCACATCAAAGGATAAAGCCCAGTCAAGCTAGGTCATCTTGCTAAGGTGGACCAAACAAGGGATGCCAATTGACGTGGGCCCTTCTCCAACTTAGTGCCAACTTGTCAGAGCGGAAAACAAAACGGATGATGAAAATACCTTGTTGCCCTTGGCTAGAAAACATGAAAAGGAAATAGAGGGAGGGAAAAAAATGGAAAAATGCAATGGGGAATATCCCCTTCCTCCACTCAAAAAGGTTGCCAACCAAGAACCAATAGGTTGAGGCCTAGTTTTGTCAAAACCTATTGTGGCATTCAAACTTTGATCTGATGTTACCAAATCAAAGAACAAGCTTTGAGGAACTCACCTCTGGATGGAATCGAGGAATAATGGAGCCCACTACCTATGATGGGTGCCACAAACTAGAGGGAATAAGCAATGTGACAGAACCACAATGTGAAATCTTGAGCAAAATTTAAGCAAGGGAAAGCTTGTGTGATGACCAACAGTGGTAGGGGTATGCCTATTTATAGGTGTGATCTCATTCTAGGGCTTCAAATAGTAGTAGCTTCGAGAAGCCATGGGAGGAAGTTTGGGTGTTATGTAAAACAAGGAAACCATGGTGCGAATCATGGCTTAGATTGTGTAGATTGTTCTCACAAATTCAACAGAAGAAAAATCATGAGAAAAGAGTGAGATGTGAGAGAGAAATATGTGAAAAATTGGGCTGCCATCTCGGGCATACTGTACACACGTGAGCCTCCTCCTACCTGAGGTAGGAGACAAACCTGCCACCCTCCAATTCATTTCTGACAGTCACAATACAAGCACACATCAACTGGTTCACAGTGTGACAAGGAAATTTAATACTTTAGGAAATCGGAATAATTAATGCATTGATCACAATTTAATTAAGTTTCTTTTCAAGCCAAATTGAGGGTGTAAACAATATCCAAATAAACCTAAATTTGGTATGTTAGCTAATTTTTGGGTGAGGAATCCGATTTTAGTGTTATTTTTCTCTTTTGAGTAAATTTGTATTTTATTTAATTGTTTTAAGGTAAATCATATTTTCTCTCTCTCTTATCAAATTAGAGACTTCTAGAAGTACCCAATTTTTTTGAAACTTCATCCTCAAGTCAAAGTTAAGCATTTTAGACATGTGTTAACCATCAATTTCATCCCTTAGTATTATTTATTACATTATTTAATATTCTAGGATTTAATTATATTTTCCCACTCCTAGTCTACACATGTAAATTAAATATTATTCAAATTATATGAAAATTCAAGCAGAGGCTATTTTTAATGTGTAGATTATGAATCTAAGATTATTTTCCACTTTTTGAGTCATTAAATGTATTGTTTCATATTTTGGAGGAAAATCACCTTTTCTTTTCAAAATAAAATAGATATAGTTATTAGTATCACAAATTTGTGAAACTTTCCCTACACGCCAAACCAAAAGCCATAGAAAACAAATCTCAACTTATCTTTAACAATTAGTCTTCCTTTTATGAGTTTTGCACTTGTGAACCATTATTATTTTGGTTAATATATTTTTTAATTATTATTACCATCAGATTACCATCAAAAGGTTATGTCATTTTTATGCACTAAATATCATATATTTATCTTATATTAGTTTTAGTTTATTAATTCTATATTTATTTGAATTATGTATCAATATTCTCAATTATTGACACCTAATCCCTATATGCTTATTATTTCCCTTAATCTCATACCAAAATAAACATTATCTCATGTGACATATTTTATTGATCTTAAGATTAATGTGAGAGTATTAGGCCATATTCGTTTTCATGAATATATGTTTGGGTTATTTATTCTTTCCTTAATACATTAGGGTAACATTTAACTACTATTAGGTATATATGTATCCTTGTTTGGCTAAACCCAAAGAACCAAGATGACTATCCTCCAAGACATATGATTAGGGTAAAAAGGCTAGGTTTCGATTCATTGCAGTGTTGGTCCTGCCTGAACAAGGGAAGGGTTATATCATCTTCTATGATGCGTCAAAGAATGGTTTGGGTTGTTGCTGATGTATGATAAAAACGTGATTTATTTTTCTTCACCACATCTTAAGAAACACGAGGAGATCTACTTGACGCATGATCTAGATCTTGTAGTTTTGGTTTACGCTTTTAAGATTTGGAGATACTACCTTTATGGTGAGAAGTGTCAGATCTTCACCGACCATAAGAGCCTACAGTACATCTTCTTGAAGAAGGAGTTGAATATGTGGTAGTAATGTTGGATGCAGTTGATCAAAGATTCTAATTACATCATAGGCTACCATCCAGGGAAGGCGAACATGGTAGTAGATGTTTTGAGTAGGTTGTCTTCTTTGTCATCGTCTGCTAATAAGGCACGATTGTGTTCTTGGGTGTGCCATAAATGAGACATGTTAGTATCTCTTCACCAAATGAATGTAAAGTTGGAGTTACCTTGTTGGTAGGATTTTTGACTCAGTTACAGGTGAGGCAATAGATTAGAGATTCACAACGTGATGATATCATGATACAGGAGATCCAAGCATAGCTTGGCAGCTAGAAGTGTGATAGATTCCATGAGTCAGAGGAAGGGATAGTGTGTTACCATGGTACATCAGTGGTTCCTGATGTTGATAATGTAAGGCAGTTGTATCTGGAAGAGGCTCACTATTTGATGTATGCTATGCTAGGTAGTGTCAAGATGTACCACAATCTAAAAGATCTATATTGGTGGCATGTCTTGAAGCATGACATAGCTGAGTTTGTGGTGAAGTGTCTTGCGGGTCAGCAGGTTAAGGTCGAGCATTAGAAATTTATAGGACGTTACAATCATTGCTTGTACCGTAGTGGAAATGTGATCATATCACGATGTACTTTGTGTTTGGTCACTCTAGGAGAACCAAAGGACATGATTTCGATTAGGTGATAGTAGATAGGTTGACCAAGTTAGCACACTTTCTCCCTATAAAGATTACATATATAGTAGAGAAGCTTGCATGGATATATGTTGATGAGATAGTCTGTTTATATGGTATTCTAGTGATGATAGTGTCTGATAGAGGTCCTCAATTTACCAATCATTTTTGGGAGGGTCTGCACTCATCCATGGGTACACAGTTGAGGTTCAACACATCGTTTCATTGGCATATAGATGGATAGTCTGAGAGGACTATTCGGAACCTGGAGGATCTGTTAAGAGCTTGTGTTCTATATTTTTTGGGTAGTTTAGCTGTACACCTCAGTTTGATAGAGTTTAAGTACAACAACAGCTAGTTGAGGAGTATTGACATGGCACCTTATGAAGCTTTTTATGGGATACATTGTCGGTCTTTTTTGTGTTGGTATGGGATCGGTGAGAATCAACTTTTGGGGCCTAAGATGATACAACATACAATAGAGAAGATCAAGATGATACACTAACAACTGAAGGCAGCCCAAAATAGGAAAAAGTCTTATTTTAGTAATCCTTGATGGCCATTGGAGTTCCAAGTGGGAGACAATGTGTACCTCAAGGTCTCTCCTTGGAAAGGCGTGCTGAGATTTGGGAGGAAGGATAAGTTGCCTCCCAAGTATATGGGACCTTACCCTATGGTAGTACATGTTGGGAAGGTTGCTTATAGGTTGGAGTTTCTACCTGAGTTGCACATGTTGCATCTAGTTTTCCATGTATCGATGTTGAGGAAGTATCACCCTAACATAGAGTTGGTGTTGCATCTTGTTGAGGTGGAGTTGGAAGAGGATGTGTCGTATATGGATGGTCATGTGTTGATCCTTGATAGAAGGGTGAAGAAGTTGACAAAGAAGGATATTGCATTGGTTAAGATTTTTTGGAATCATTATGGCATGGAGGAAGCCATGTAGAAGTTGAAGGACGAGATGTGTAGGAAGTACCCATCTCTTTTCGCTAGGATTTTGGGGGCGAAATCCTTATTAGGGGTTTATGGTTGTAAGACCCCTGACCTAGATTAGTGCTTAATATTTCTTGATTTTGTTTAATAAGATTCTTAGACCTTAATATGATCATGTGATGTACCTTAATAACATGTGGTGTTCTTGTGCTTTTAGTCTAATCTAGTTTGCATGATTTTTGAGCTTGTTATGCTATTTGTATGGTTGCTTTGGACCAAGATGCAATTTACCCATGTTTAGGGTTTATCTTACAATGTGTCACATGTTGGATGTGCCTCTTATATTTGAGCATCATGAGAGAGAGAATGATTCTTAGGGGCACCTTGTTGTATCTCATATGTTGAGGTGGCATCATGTGTGGAGCTAGGGTTTGCATGGAATGCATGGATTCCCTAGTTTGGTGTTGACTATGTGTTTACCATTTGAGTTTTACTCTTTAGCAACCCACCCTATTGTATCTTTAACCTTGGTGCCTTGGTCTAATGATGTTTGATGAGCACCCTTGTGTTCCCTTTGATCAAAGAGCTTTTTCCCTCTCTTATGTCGAAGAGGACTATAGGGTTTTGAGTTCCATGCGGTCCATGACCTTCCTTGCTTTCTCTTCAACCATTTGGTTTTGTGGACCTTGTAGGTCGTTGATGTTATCTTTGATAGATTGTACTTTGGACCAAGTAAGGCCGCTGATCTACCTTGATTTTCACGATCTTAGCTGCATGCATGTAGTTAGTGGTTGCATTGATGTTTTATGGTGGACAAGTGACATGTTATGTTGGACACCTATCCTTCCTTACCTCTCTCCTACCTTAGATATATATACCTCCCTCTTTGCATGCATATGATCCTTTTTCATCCTCTCTTCCTCTCCTTTTGCTTGGAGCTTGTCCCCTTTGGTGTTTGTGAGAGAAGGAGCTCGACCTAGGATCAAGGAGGCCAAACCTTCCATGTAGTCATATACGGTTGGAGCACCTTCATTTGTTGATCCTTTTGTAATCCTTGTGCTTGGTAAGTAGTTTATCATTCTTGATCCCATTTTTCTTGATCCTTACCCTCTCTTTTCTTCTCCTTGGCTGAAATATGGTTCTCCATGGTGGTTTTCTTGAGGAACATTTCTCCAATAGAGGTCAAACACATGGTTTTCCATGGTAGTACCTATGTGAGATAGATATGTCCTCCTTCTCCTTTCTTTTTTGGCTTAGGG
The DNA here is from genome assembly GCA_963693085.1 of Alisma plantago-aquatica. Taxonomy (NCBI): domain Eukaryota; kingdom Viridiplantae; phylum Streptophyta; class Magnoliopsida; order Alismatales; family Alismataceae; genus Alisma; species Alisma plantago-aquatica. The sequence goes on from OY856415.1 coordinate 134,708,564, forward strand.
TTTTTACCCTCTTCTCTTTGAGCTTTCGTTTGACCTTGGCTTGCTCTTCTTCTCTTGAGGTGATCTTTCTTGGTTGTAGAGTTGATCCAAGCTTGGCATTTTCTCTCCCTCTCTCTTGGAGCTTCATGGCTTGGGAATTAATATTCACCTCAAGGCGGGTTATATAACTCTCTCCTCTAATTATGTTTCTTCTTAATACTGCATGCAAAGTTTATCTTATCTCAAACCTAATTATAAGATGAAGATGCTTGATGATGATACCTTCATTTAGGGTTTATCATTGATAGGTATTTTCTATACGCTGAAAACACAAGTGTACGCAATCAGAGTAATATAGGCCAATGAGACTCGGATATTGAACATGGGGAAACATAACTTTAGAGACTATTACTAAATGTAATACGATCAAATTTGGCCAAAGAAACTTGATTGATTGGTTTAATTATCTAGAACAAAAAATAAATCTAAATTATTGTTTTTTGTTCTCAGTCTGAGTGAATTCCTTAGGATGGTGGTTTCACCACAGTTAACATTGCAATTTTATATCAATGCATAAATAAAATTCTCTCCTAACCCTGGATTAAGAGCCTATAGCGAGAATTGCCCGCTTTCTCATGATGTAATTCACTATCTAATCTAAAACGAACCACAGTCTCACATCGATTGTGTTATTAGATAGGTGCTTTATAGAATGCTCTGGATAATCTCCTCACATTCGTAATCCACCTTGCTTAGAGGGATTTCTAGAATGTGTTTTTTTTTTGGTCGGTCAAAAAGCGTGTTACTATAAAACCAAAAACTTTAGGCACAAAGTACCCCATCAAATCACAAGGAGCTAATAAGCTCGACCAGGAACATATACCCCATGTAGGGGGTGTAACACTACAACTAAGGATAACAGTCACTGAGAAGAACATCAAAATACCAGGCAATCTTACCAAGAGAATGATTTACAACCTACAGATACATGCAATAAGCCCACCCACAAATAGTAACTATAGATTACAAAAAGACAACCACCTGGTAACCCTGGCTGTACATCAGACCTTCTCAGATTACAGAACCATCAAAAGCCACCAAAAGAGAGCTGCGAGCCTAAGAGATTCGAAACAATCCAATCCTTCTTGGCACGGTACCAACTGTCTAATAGAAACACCCACAAGGTGTGGTCCTATGCTAAAAAATCAGAGGATTCAACTCACTCCGAAGCCACACAACCAACTGTTGATGTCCTGCAATAGAAACAACAACCAACATCTTGCGAAGAGGCTGCTCGCCAACACCTTGGAGGTGTTCCTACATCCAGCAATAAATAGAGATAGGAAAAACGAACCTACCCCAGTAGTTCCTTGCTGTTGACTAACCCAGGAGTAGGCTCCATTGAGCAAAAGGTCGAACATCTTGAGGATGCTCTACCTCACAACAGCATGAGCCGGCCACACAAGAGCTCAATGCCCCTGTTGCACATGAGCATTCCATCGAGCAATCAGAATGGCATCCAAGCAACTATGTCAAATCGAAGACAACGGAGCAGAAGGGCCCTACCGCCAGTGTCAAACTGTGCCCACACGCCAAGGACCAACAACTGCGAGGCTTCTTCATCACCGGGGATACATGGCCCGAGGTCATAACTAGACAAGCTGCCCCAGTTTTCACAGAAGCTAACAAAGAGCACCAGAGAGGGTGACCCATCACACAACCAAGGGGAGAGGGCTCCCACTTTTGTGTCGGTTCACCCCTGGACCGCAGGTGCCCTCAGGAAGGAGAAGCCGCTGGCTGGGCATGGCGAGGCAGAGTCAACAAAGACACAACGCCGTCGATGCTTTGGACAAGGCCAGAAACGTAGCTCGGGGGAAAGGGGCAGGAAGAAGAAGGATGTCGAGGGGCACCCTTGCTCTACGGCGGATCGGTTGAGCAAGACGCCGGATCATGGACGACGACACCTCTCCGTCTGTCCCTATAACGGACAGGAGTCGACTAAGTCGAAAACAACCACACCCACACCAGATCCGAGATTCAGGCTTCTCGTCACACCTTCCCCTCCGCCAAACCATGATCTACCTCGGACAAGCAGTCAACAATACTCCCTGGTTCGCAAATGCCTCGATCAGGTGGCAGCTCATGCAGACACATTCGTGATTCGATAGGAGCAATTGTCGGGGCAACTGGATCCACTCGACACCTTCTTCACTAGGATGACGATCCCTCTGCTCCATTTGTCAAGGCAGGTTGGAAGCCAAGGGGAGGGCACGCCAGAGATGACAACCCTCCCCCCAGTGGCGTCGCTGGTTAGAGAGATGCGAGAGAAAGAAACCCTACAGAGAGAAGTGCTACCGTTAGGGGCCCATAAAGCTACTTGAAAGCCCCCAGAAGTGTTTATTTTTATGAGGTTTTGACCATTAATTTTCCTTTTTCAAAGCAATTAAACATCCAATTGCTACCTATGGTGATCAAGCATGGATAGTTCATTCGTTCACATAAAAATAAATCAAAAAATTAAGAGAAATGGATGAATTAATGCAAAACAGTCAATAACAATGCATAACTGGGCTACTCCCAGGTCCTAAGGAACGTGGAGATTAGCCCCTCATGGTTTTCATGGTCAGAAAGAAAAAACATGGATAACTTGAAGAACATCTGAAGTAGATGGTTCAAGCGATCCCTTCTCATGCACGTGTCAATTTGCTACCTTCCGACTACAAATATGTCCGCTAGAAGTGCTCGGGATCATCCGGAGTGTGGCCTTCTTCTTTGTTATCACCTCCTCTCTCTCTCTCGGGTAGTCATACAATGGAAAAAGACAAGATCAATAGGTGTGGACGCACTTCCCCTAAGTCATAGGCATGAATTAGGATGAGTTAAAACCTCAACTGTCAGATTAAATGAAGTCTACAGATCTACCTGATCCCGACATGTCGGTACTACTGAAAGGGTGTCGGTACTACTGACTCCTCTAATTTTGTGGCCATCTATCAAGTTGTCGGTACTACTAACATGTCTATTGATAGTATTGAGTTGCTTCGATTATTTTTGAGCAAAATGATGTGATGTTGTCGGTAGTATCGACTTGGATGTTAGGAATACTGAGTCTTCTCGGTTCCTTTTTGTTCTAAACTGAGCATGTTTTAGTACCATCAACTCCTAAGTCGGTAGTACTGAGCTGGGTAGATTCTTTACATTCACCTGAAATGCATAAAATCTGAACATAATCTCGAGAAATATATTAAATCATTCAGAATCATTGAAATTGTGTATATTTGATGCAAATAAGTATCATAGGTGAATAAAAGTAAATCAAGAAAAATTAATATGAGAATTAACAAAAAAAACACAAAAGTCAATATAAAATAGTATGTGAAAATGACAAATAAATAGTGCATCAAACTCCCCTAAGATTAAATGTTGATCATCCTCGAGCTACACACTCTCAGGTTTGTTTAAGACAAGTCAAAATATGACTTAAAAATATGAATTTCATTTATCAACTATCCCCACTTAGCGTTCCCAAACAGGACTTCATTAATCACTGAACAATTAACTGCTCTTAAGAAACCAAAAAATTCATAAAAGACATCCACCCTTAGATCAATGAACACTAACAAGAGAGGCATTACCATCATAATCACTCAGGAATTTTCTTGGTTCATTTTGATTCCCTATTCTACATTTCTCTTTCGTAACTAGAAATATACTTGGAAGCAGTTCTCCGTATAAAAATTAATGAGGAGAAAACATCATATAAGTCATCTACTAATAAGAGCAATGAATTGTATGACATCGGTGGCAATTGAAGAATCACAAGTACATATGAATAATTTATGAAGAATAAAACATGATGAACCTCCACGGTGAAGAGAATGAAAAATGCATGAATCGTAATGCCTACTTTTATTGGTGGAATGATGCATGAATCAAACAAACTCATCAACCAACTGAGAATGAAGTAACAAAGCAAAAGAATGCATCATGTGGTTGTTACCATCTTTTTGTGAAGAGTTGAGGGCGTCCTTTCTCTCTCTAACTTTGAAACATTGACAAACTTTTGTTTCATTGGCCCATTATTCTAGCATGATGGAACATTATGCTTGGGCTTTAATACGTATTATTCACAAGATTTTTTTTGAGGGTATGGTGTGTATCCCTACACTCAAATTTCAAAGGAAAATGATATCCATATGATATAGAAATGAGTGATATGAAATACATGTAATCTACATGTAAAAGCTTATGCAACTAAAATGATATGCACATAAACTATTGATGCATACTAACACATTTTTTCTCATTTTTTTCCGAATGCAATAAAATCAAACTAACTATCATGTCACCTATTATGCCATGCAATACAATAAGAGGAAATCATTTGTAGTACTTGTTCATCTTAAGGTGGTGATTCAATAATGAGTGGTGGAATCACATAAGTAAGAAAATCCTTTCATGAAATTATGATATGTCCCTCTCTAATGACCTATGAACAGGATATCCTTAGGGTTTCTTTCTTAAATTTCAATTTAAAGTCTCGTTAACTAATTAACCAATTTAAGCTCAAACCCCATCTTCATTCACATTTCATGAATAACTAAGCTAACTATTCATATTAAATGCCCTAAAGCTGACTTGCCCATACACTTCCTCTAAGTGGTGCAACTCAAAAAATTGCAACTAAGCCAACAAGTTTTTAATTTAATTTCCATTGCACAGAATGAGATCAATTGACATCGACATCAATGATGAATTAAACTCCACTTTTAGACTAGGTAGAATGTGGATCCTACAATTCAAAAGATAAAATAAAAAGAAAATAAAGCCACTAAAGACTAAAGAAAATAAAACTAAGGATAGAAAATGTTCCAACTACCCCCCTAAGCTTGAACTTGACTATATCCACATAGTCAAAATTCTAACTTAAGAGGTGGAACAGTGGTACCAGATCACATTGCTGGGGGTGGAGGATGTGGCATTGTGGGATCAAAGGGGTAGAACGCCCCTAAAAAGTTGGTGGGTGATGTGGTGGTGGTGGAGGTTGTGGATATCGACCAAAGTATCCTTGGTTCCAATATTGATCAAAGAACAATTGTTGGTATCCCTCCATCCTTAGTAGGTGCAGATGCATGTTCTCTTGGTTGGCCAAGAGAAGTTGCTCATTCTTGAATATGGCCTGCTGGTTATGGTACAATCTTCCTTGCACGTTGTGGATGTCTGCCAATGTAGATGATTGTTGTTGATGTCCCTATTGGATCTCCTGTAGCACGTCATACATTCCCACCATGGAGTATGGGTCATATTCTTGTGATAGTGGGGGAGCGAAAAAATTGGAGGATGCAAAGTGTCATGGATGCTTGTGTGAAACTGGCCTCCACATGACTGGATGGTTGGTTCCACCTCCTCTTCCTCTTCCTCTTCATTTTTCTCCTATTGATGGTCTTCTACTGCCTCATCATCTTCTTCCTCCTCTTCTCATGAGTTATCCACATGCCACCACATGAGGTAGATCCCCTACATATTGAAGACATCATGTGGCAGTGCCCTCTCCTTATATTGGGTGCCTATTGTACAACAAGCATATACAGTATTCAGCCATGTGTTGGCGAGGTCAACTTTCTTAAAATGCTTGAGATCAAGCTTTGAGTGGGCATTCAGTGGTTTGGGGGTGGAGAGGATGAGATTGAGATGGAGATCAATCGGCGTGATCAACCCTCCAAAAGGAATTGTAGGTTTCCTCTGCACTTGATGCTAGACTCCCGTCATGTGTTTAAGGAAGAAGATGTCAAACGTCAAACTCATGTTTCCCAGCTCCAACATCTTGTAAATAAAGTAGAGGTCAACCCACTAGGTTTTCCCTTGACCTTGACTGAACATGGCAAGAAGAGTGTTGGTGATGAGGCAATGGAGTATGTCAGCAAATGGATGCTCGATGTTATTGATGGAGTTGGTATGCCAATTGATGTGTTGGACCTATGGTAGCTTAGATAATAACTCCCATGCTTCCTTCAAGTTGAACTTGTCGGGGTAGTAGTGGTCTCCTCCAGTTAGCCATCCATATATGGTGTTGAATTATTGTAGCGTCAAAATATAGTCAGTATTGTAGAGGCAGAAGTTGATGTGGCCACTCCTTCATTCATCTCCATGCTTGGGGACAATGCAAACCACCAGTGATTCTAGGAACTCACATACAAGATTCGGGTATGTAAGCCAGTTGTTGAAGAAGGGATGGTTGCCTACCAACCCGTGACACTTGTAGACCTTGCAAATGTCGTTAGCGAAGCCAATGGAGGAAATGAACTCACGGTCATTGTATCATGTTGTACAGATCACCCTCTTTTACATCTCTTCATAGATCTTCTTGATGTTGGTGTTGGGATGGGCTATTCAGCCTGGTTTGGGAACCAAGTTTGGAACCCCTGTCGATGAAGAAGCCTCTTGCCTTGGAGCCATCCTTGGAACAAGAAAGAGGTTAAGAAAAGAGAGCTCAATGTAGAGACTGAAAGCCCAGAGAGTCTTGCACACACTTGCTTGGAGGAGGATTAGACAAGGTGTGAAGAGAAATGATTCACAACCCATCCCTTTTATAGATGCACATGCCTCTCTACTGTTATTGGTACTACCAACTATGTGTCGATAGTACCAACTTTTCATCACAAATATGTGTGATCGGTGGTACTGACATTCCTAATTTTTGTCTAAGTGGATCACCTTTTCTCAGTAGTACAAACCCATTGTCGGTAGTACTGACGTCCCCACAGAATCGCTTGATGGTACTCCCATGGATTGCTGACATCAAGTGTTAGTGGTACCCACAAGTTGTCAATGGTACTGACACAATCAAATTTCATTAGTGCTTCCGAGTGGGAACTCGATATTTCGAACTTGGACCACACTTTTTGTCGGTACTACTGACAAGTTGTCGGTAGTACGAAGTCCTTATCAGATACTTTGTCCTTTTTTCTATAGAAATTTGGTGCTAGCAATTTAGGGGTAGGCAATATCGAGTTATTTTACTAAATTTGCATGACTTCCTACTAATGTTGTCGGTACCACCGAGATAGCAGTCAGTAGTACTGAATCTTGCAGTCGACTCAATCTTTTTCCCTGTAACCTTGTTGATAGTACCGACAAGTACTCAACCTGCACTCCACACAAAATGAATCAAGGTACCTTTTTTATATCAAAACTAAATAAAATGGAAATTAAAACTATGAAACTACAAATTGGAATGTAAAGAACAAAAATGTTGGTTGGGTTGCTTCCCAAAAAGCACCCTTGTTTCACGTCATAGGCTCGACGATCCTAATTGATGAGATCAGTGAAGCTAAATGAGCTTCAACTCATCCTCCTTCCTAATCACATCTCCTCCAAAGTAATGCTTAAGTCACTAGCCATTGACAAGGAATGGTTAAGTCTCATTGCTAATCTATACATCTCCATGGGGGAACACTTTAATCGCCATAAAGGGTCCACTCCATCATGACCTCAACTTGCCAGGATGTAATTTTTATCTAGATTTAAATAGAAGGACTTTCTGTCCTGGATTGAAGATCCTATGCAATATTTGGAGATCATGAATTTTCTTAGTTCTCTCCTTATAGATTCTTGAACTTTCATAGGCATCAAAGCTCCACTCATTCAACTCTAACAATCTCTTCTTCCCTGCATTGTCCAAGTTGTAGTTTAATTTCCTCAGGGCCCATTTAGCCTTATGCTCTATCTCTACATGTAGGTGACAAGTCCTCCCATAAACCAACCTAAAGGTTGTGGTCCCTATAGATGTTTTATAGGTGGTCCTATACACCCAAAGAGTGTCATTAAGTAACATGCTCTAGTTAGTCTTGTTGGTTGAAACTATCTTTTCCAAAATCTTCTTGATCTCCCTGTTAGACACTTCAACCTGCCCTTGGGTTTGGAGGTGATATGGAGTACCTACCCTATGTTTCACTCCATATTTTCTCAAAAGTGCCCCAGACTTTCAATTGGTGAGATGAGAACCACCATCACTAATCATTAACCTAGGCACCCCAAACCTAAAAAAGATGTGTTCTTTCACAAATCTACATACCACTTGGGTGTCATTTGTGCGGGTTGGAATTGCTTCCACCCACATAGATACATGATCCAAAACAAGTAATATATAAAGATTAGAATTTGAAGACACAAAAGGGCCCATGAAGTCAAAATGCCCCATAAGTCAAACACCTCAATTTCCAAAAAAACATTCAGAGTCATTTCGTCTCTTTTTGAAGTATTACATGCACATTGACAAGCATCACAATGACGAACATAATTGTATGCATATTTAAAAATTGTCAACTGATAAAAACCACATTCTAAAACTTTAGATGCAGTCCTAGAAATAGCATGATGACCCCATGTAGGTAAAGAATGACAATGTTCCAAAATACTCTAGAATTCACAATCTGGTACACATTTTCTAAGAATACCATCCCTACACTACCTAATGAAAATGGGGTCTTCCCATACCTTAAGGAGTGAAAGAAATTTTTCTTCTCCTGGAATCCCCAATCTCCTGGTAGTTATCCACAAGACAATAGTTTACAATGTTTACGAACCATGGGTCTTTCTTTTCATAGCAAAGAGCTACTCATCAGGGAAATCTTCAACAATAGGTATGTCAACATCCTTTTCATCCACCCATTCAAGCCTAGAAAGATGATTCGTCATCACATTCGCGATGTTGGATTTGTCCTTAATTTCTATATCAAATTCTTACAATAATAAGATCCACCTAATAAACTTGGGCTTGGCAACATTTTTCTACAATAGGTATTTGATAGAAGCATGCTCGGTCCACACTATAACCTTAGCCCCAATCAAATATTAACAGAATTTCTCAAAAGCAAAAACAACTGCCAACAATTCCTTTTTAGTTGTTGTATAATTTAGTTGGACATTATTTAAAGTCTTAGATGCATAATAGATAATAGCAGGGACTTAATCTTGGTGTTGGCCTAGAACAACCCCTACTGCATAATCTGATGTGTCACACATCAGCTCAAAAGTTGACTCCAATCTAGAGCCTAGACAACAAGTGTGGAGACCAACTTCTCCTTCAACACCTCAAAAGATTTCAAACATCACTCATCAAACTTAAATTCAAAATCCTTTTCCAATAACTCAGAGAGAGGTTTAGAAATCTTAGAAACATCTTTGATAAAATGGTGGTAAAATTTGGGATGTCCTAAAAATATCCTCACTCCATTCACTGATGACGGTGGAGGTAGTTCGGAGATCACCTCTATTTGACTAGGTCTACATCTATTCCTTTATTATACACCTTGTGTCATAGGATAATTCCTTCACTCGCCATCATGTGACACTTTTCCCAATTCAAAACCAGATGAGTGTCTTCACATCTTTGTAAGACCTTATCTAGATTGTCAATGAAATAATCAAAGGACTCCCCATACACTGAAAAACCATCCATGATCACTTCCAAGCATCACTCCACCATATCAAAAAAATGGCAAGCATGCATTGATTGAAAGTGGCCGGTGCTTTGCAAACACCGAACAACATACAATGATATACAAATGTTCCATAATGACAAGTGAAGGTTGAATTCTCTTGATCATGTGGCTCGGTGAAAATCTGATTATACCCTGAATAACTGTCAAGAAAACAAAAATGAGAGCGGCATGTGAGCCGCTCTAAAATTTGGTTGATAATAGGTAGTAGAAATGGTCTCTTAAAGTGGTGGCATTAAACCGTCTATAGTCTATGCAAACACACCACCCAGTCACTAGTCTAGTAGAAATTAACTCATCATTGGAGTTAGTAGTGATTGTTATGCCCCTCTTTCTAGGAACCACCTAGGTTGGACTAACCTAGTTTGAATCAGAGATAGCATAAATAATACCTGAAGATAAAAAGTTTCACTAAATCCATTTTCACTACCTTAATCATTATAGGGTTGATTCGACGTTGATTTTTCGCTATAGCTTTGGCTCCATCCTCCAGTAGGATCATGTATTGATAGAAACTAGGGGAGATCCCCTTTATGTCTTCCACAAACTAGTTGAAAGTTGCGTGGTGATTCTTTAAAACCACAAGTAGTTGCTCCTCTTATCTAATTCTTAGTGAAGATGAGATGATTGACTGGAAGTTTCTCCTCGGTTGCCAAGAAAATGTACTTCAAGTGAGGTGGCAATGGCTTCAGCTCCAAATTTGGGGGACTCAACATAGAAGGGACCAATGGTGATGGAGGTGGTCCTAAGTCCTCAAAATGTTAGGTGTAATAGCACAGTAAGGTCTTGAGAAGCAAGACACACTCCTCCAAACAACAATGTCAGGTATATTCATCTACTAGATTCATGAGATATGCCTCCAAAGGAATCTCTAGATATGCTTGAACAACAGCAGTAGAGGCTGCCTCCTCAATCTTGATTGGGAAATAGACCTCTTCTTCGTTGTCGGGATGCTGAACCACCTTTATTAAAGATATCTCTTTTGTGTTGTCAAAGATGTCCATTGCTGGTGTCCCTTTTTGACTTGTGTCATCACATGAGCCATCTCAAAAAATGGCTTCCCCAGAAATAATGAAACATTTTCTTGGACATGTTACAACCCGTGATATTGTGCTTTGGCTTTGGCAGTTTGTGTAGGCTCAGGCATCAATATTTCAAATTACTCTCTCTGTTTCCCAATGTTAGTCTTCCTCTGCCCATTTCTAGAATCATATCAGTTGTGGCTTGGAATGTCCTTCCTAGTAATAGCTCGTTGCCCTGACCTCTAGCTCTCCATGACAACAAAGTTTGCTGGAAATACAAACCTATCCACCATGACAAGAACATCCTCGCAAATATCATAAGGTCTCACCCCTGAGCTGTCCTCCAGATGAATACTCATATTACTCTTCTTGGACTCTTGTATACCTATCTTCTTGAAAGTGGTCAAGGGCATAAGATTGATGCTAGCCCCTGAATCCCATAAGGCTTCTCCAGATTTGTCTTCCTAATAAAGCAAGATATGTTGAAACTTCCTGTCTTTTTCATGGCAATGTTCCCAGAATAAAGGCACTAATTTTCTGATTTAGAACTACCACCTCAGAATCATCTATCTCTTCTTGTTGATCAGATCCTTTAGAAATTTGTCGTAAAAGGGAATCAGCTTGATTGCATCAATCAAAGGGATATTGACATAGAATTTTCTAAAGCTGCCCAAGAATTTGTGAAATTGTTAGTCTGCCTTAGTTTCCTTCAAACTATTTGGAAAGAGCACCGGCTCCACCACTTTTCTTTAATGAGGTGGGACGTATGTCTTTTTCCATGTGTCCTCTATCTCATCAACCTCTTCCTCAGTTGTCTTTTCCTCTATTGTAGTTTTTGATTCCACTGTATCTACATTCACTGCCTTGTCTGTGTTACCTATGGATTCTCCCACATCTGAACTAGTTGGTTTGTCATTAAGCAATTTTATACCACTACAAAGTAATATTGCCTTGACCTATTGATTTCCAAAACGTACATTAGTGTTTCTTGGTAAAACCTACTACCATGGCTTCTTCAAGACTACCACTTCCGCTAAAATTTGAGAAATTTGCATTTCTATACTGCATATGTGCTCTGTGGTTCTGTAGTTCTCTCTTTTATTTGGCCAATAAGCACTTTGTTTTGGTTGATGAGATTCCCTAGCATCACCTTAATGCGGTCAATTTTACTGGAACTCCTATCTTTTTTATATTGTTGTGGGCCACAAACCTGCTATGGCTTAGCCTATTGTGCCTGGGATGGATCTTACTGGAAATTATTAGGATCCTCTAGGAGAACTTAGGATCCTTCCTCCTAGAGTAGTCAATATTTTTGTATTGTTGTTTTCGTTGTGAAAACTTGCATTCCTCGTCCTCCCCTCCTGAAGAATGTCCATGCTTAGAACACAATTTCTGAGCAATTAAGTCCAAGTTCTCATTCTGTGGGAAAATAACCTTAGACTCCCAACACTTTTATGGGTTGTTGGGTGTTCTCTCTCCTCTTCCTATGTCTGATTCTTGGCCATGTTCTTTAAGATTTCATGACATCGAGATGTCTTATTGTTGAGGAAAAAGCCAGCTCCTGCAATATCAAGTGTGGTCCTTTCTCCCTTGTGTAGACCATAATAGAAAATCTTTGCCTTCCATAACAAGTTAAATCATGGTGAGGGACCTTCTAAAGCATCTTCTGGAACCTCTCCCATACCTTAGAATATGACTCATTAGCTTAGTGTCTGACGTTAAGGAATTTTTTAAACATGTCATTTGTCTTTTGAGGTGGAAAGTGTCGCTCGAAAAGGCATCCATCATTTGTTCCCAAGTTTCAATGAATTCATCTTCAAGGTTATGGAACCAAGACTTGGCATAGTCTGACAATGATGATAGAAAGAGCTTCAAGTATATCACAATCACTGTCACCCTATCTATCTTGACCAACTTTCTATGAAAATACCGATATGCGTCATTGGATCCTCAGAGTTGTGGTCGTGAAAGGCATGTGATTTGACTAATGACACCAATGTTGGATCAATCGTGTAGCTTCTTATATTTATGGCTTGCCTCTTGATTGTCCCTTTTTAGCCATCAAATAAGATTCCTTGATCCTTTCCATTTTGTCTATTCTTTTTCTTGGTCACCCATTTCCGTTGGCTCGGGTTCCTCTAGTGGCAGTGTACGTGGTGGAGTTATAGGCGGTGGATGATTAAATCTGTCCACTGATCAATCCTACTTCCATCCTCTATGTGGGAGTTCTGCTTGACCAAATCCCAGTGGAGTTGACTCTCTATAGTCGTCAGCTCAAGTATGCACCATGCACTAGAACCTAAAAATAGCAAAAATCACTATGAGACCACGATACTAATGGTAAAAACAAAAACAATATTTGAAATTCACATTTAAATGGATAAAAAATAAATAAAAGGGTTGTCTTAGAATGGCTGATTACATCACTCGTAGTGTTGAAGTTATCGTTTCCCTGACAACGGTGCCAAAAAGATGATAGGGTAATTTCTATACGCTTAAAAGGCAAGTGTACACTATCAAGGTAATAAAGAGCCATGAGGCCTGGATATGGAACATGGGGAAATGTGACTTTATAGACTATTACTAACTATAATACGATCAACTTTGGATGAAGAAACTTGATTGATTGGTTTACTTATCTAGAACAGAAAATAAATCTAAATTATTATTTGTTGATATCAGTCTGAGTAAATTCCTTAGGATAGTGGTTTCACCACGGTTAACATTTCAATTTAATATCAATGCATTAATAAAAATCTCTCCTAACCCTAGATTAAGAGCATGTATTGAGAATTACTTACTCTCACAGTGTAATTCACTACCTAATCTAATACCAACCCCACTCTTGTATTGATTGTGTTATTAGAAAGGTGCTTTATCGAATGCTCTAGGTAATATCCTGATGTTTGTAAGCCACCTTGCTCAAAGGGATTTCTAGAACGTATGTTTATATGAAGTTCTGACCATTAATTTTCCTTTTTCAAAGCAATTAAAGATCCAATTACTACATATGGTTATCAAGCATGGATAGTTCATTCATTCACATAGAAATAAAGCCAAAAATTAAGAGAAACTGATGAATTAATGCATAACAGTCAATTACAATGCATAACCGGGCTACTCCTAGGTCCTAAGGAACATGGGGATTAGCCCCTCGTGGTTTCCATAGTCAAAACATCAAAGGAGAAAGAAAATTGTGAGAACTTGAAGAACTCCTGAAGTAGATGATTCAAATGATCCCTTCTTGTGCACGTGCCGATTTGCTGCCTTCTAGCTGCAAATCCATCCACTAAAAGTGCTTGGATTATCCGGAACGTGGCCTTCTTGTTTTTTATCTCCTCCTCTCGCTCTTGGGTCATCGTACAATGGAAAAAAATAAGATCATTAGGTATGGCCGCACTTCCCCTAAGTCATAGGCATAACTTAGGGTGAGTTAAAACCACAGTCATCAGATTAAATGAAGTCTCCAGATCTTCCTAATCCTGACACGTCGGTAATCCTGATAGGGTGTCGATACTACCGACTCCTCGAATTGCACAGCCACCTATTAAGTTGTCAGTGCTACCGACATGTCTGTTGATAGTACAAAGTTGCTTTGATTAATCTTGAGCAAAATGGTGTGATGGGGTCGGTAGTATCAAATTACATGTCAGTACTACTGAGTCTTCTCAATTCTTTTATGTTTTAAACTGAGCATGTGTCGGTACCACTGACTCATAAGTCGGTAGTACTGAGCTGTGTAGATTCTTTACATTCACCTGAAATGCATAAAATCCAAACATAAGCTCTAAAAATATACTAAATCATTCGTAAACATTGAAATTATGTTTATTTGATGCAAACAAGTGCCACATGCTAATAAAAGTAAATCAAGAAAAATTAATATGAGAATTAACCAAATAGTGCACACAAGTTAATATAAAATAGCCTGTGAAAACAAAAAATCAATAGGGAATCAATCATTCTATAGTAATGTTGTATAGATTAACTATTTTTCCTAAAACCTAATTCTTGTACCATAAATATAATGGACGGTGGGAATGTTTGCTCTTGCATGCACCCTTTTAAATGATGGTTTTCCCCATCCCTTGGTTCTATTTTCTCTCTCGTAGTGATGGAAATTTTGGATGCATGTGATGGTTTGGAACATTGGTTTTTCCTCTCATGATTATGGTTTTGTTATCTCTATGTTTTGCTGATCGGATTATAGGATTTTGGATGTTGTTTCCCTTGATGTACTAACTTTGAGGCTTCGGTTTTATATGGTTAACCCATCTGTTTGAATCATGTCCTTACAAGTGGTTTTCTCTTTATCATGTTCCTCATGTTATGATTCCAGTGGTCAAAGGTTTGGTGATGGTGCTTGGTGGATGAGATGGTTTCCTTGGAGTGGTCGCGTCAATGACCCCTTGTTCTTTGGTCGATGAAGTTTTCTTTGTTCTCTTTGGTCACATGACATGTTTTCCCCTTCAAACAGAGTGTTGTTGTTCTCTTTGACTTGGATGTGATTTTGTGCTTCTCTTCGATCAAATGTGTCATGTTCCCTTCAGTCAAAGGGGTGATGGTTGTGTCTTTCATCATTTGATTTAGGGATAATTTGTAACCTAACACCTTCTTAGATCGATGGTAATCCTTGGACCCATCATTTACTTAAAGTGTTCCAAGAATGTGGGAAGTAGTGATATGAGGGTTGAATGTTATATCTTGTTTTGGAAAACCCTAATCGGATATATATGAGAAACCCTAACCCTAATTTCATGTACATGATAATTAATGCTTACTTGCTTGAGTGATTAGCATGTAATGGAGTACTTTTCTCTCCTCTATTTGTGTAACCCTTGTGTTATAGGTTGAACGAGTATCATAGCTTGTGATTGTTGTGATATCTTTATGTAACACATGGTGATGGTTATGAGCCTTGGCGAGGCATGGTAAGATAATGATGATGTGATTAGGTCTTGTGACCTAGCAGAGGTTTTGTGCCTAATCTGAGGTGATATCCTCCAGTGGTGTGATGAAGATGGTTATCCTATGATGATGTGATAATGGTGATGGCCTGGTGTAAGGCAGTGAGACATTTTTATGTGGTGATGCAATTGGCTTTATGCTTGATACATTTTATATCTTTTGAAGTTGCAATCTACTCTAACCTTTATAGAATTTGTTGGGGTTGTTGTGTTTTAACTTGATTGATGTATTAAAAGATACCCTATTGGCATTAATAATTCATGTGAAACCCTAATCATGTATTTTCCCTGAGCCATAGATCTATCTTCAATGTCAATACTTTTTGGATGGTTAAACTAGTAATTCCTAAAGGAAACTCAAAGTGCATATTGTTGAATATGCGGTGGTGCAAGTTGAGGATACATCCTTGCATTCACAATTATAGATTATGAAGAATTATCATAGTCATGCCTTGGGAGTAGAACGGTTGCAGTCGCTTCTCGTTATATGATGTAATAGAGGACAATTGTGGTTGTACCTTAGATGATTGGGTTTGTATACCCCATTTACTAGTGTTGTTCCTATATACCAAGGCTAACTAGGTTATTTTGTAGTTGAACTCTACATGTCACTGTCATGAACATGGAATGACCATAGGTATGGGATATCATAGGATTTGGGCTCTCCTAGATCTTGTATGGAATTGATTTTGACTTAGTAGTAGTCAGTTGGAGTATTAGTGGTATACCTCATATCCATGGAGCATAATAAAAGATGTAATAGATTTGTGCAGAATATTTTGTTAAGGTTAAACGTGATTCACATTGGATGACCCTTTACCTTGTTTCTCATATTGTTCGGTTGATAATGGTTATAGAAGTTCTTCATATTTCTTCTAAAAGTATATGATGTTCTATTGATTAGTTATAGCTGCTAAAATTGCTTAATCTTGTTGGATCTAGGGCTCTAGAGGGGGTGAATAGAGCTTCAAAATTCTCACAAGAATAGTTATACCTTCAAGTCATATCATTTGAAACCAAATTCTTGAGAACAATATGAAGTCATATCTAATCAATCATATTAAGGATGAGAGAGATTGAAACATACATTTGGACAAGGTGGTTAGAGTGGTTTCAATATCCAAACTAGGAGACCGTCAATCCACCACCTAGAGAGGTCAACCTCTAGGTCTTTATAACCCATGTACACTTATATTCCATCATAAAAGATACAACAAGACCACCATACATCCAAGGAATTACCTATTCAAGACAAGAGTCTTTCACCCACACAAGAACTTTCCCACTTGATCAAGATGTCTTCAGCCTTCACCATGGACTTACCCACACTTGCATCAAATCTTTGCCCTTGAAAGAATTACCCACTCTTCTTGAATCTTATACATTGTCCTTCGCCTTCACTTGGATAAGATATTCACACCTTCTTCAACCTTGAATAAGAACAACAACTCCTACTTCACTCAAAGAAGATGACTTCAACCTTTGCTCTTTGAGAAAGGGGATTGGGAAGATGGAAGGAATGCGAGATTTAGAAGATAACATGGAGTTAGCTCTCTCTAAACATGCCTAACTCACTCATCATCACAAAATGTTATGTAAATAAGAGAAAGCAAGGGGCTCACAGGGTTGTAGCACACTCAACTACAGCAAGGATCAAGGATAGCATGAATGAGCAGCCTTGGAATGAACTCCAAGAGGTCATGTTTATAGCTGGGGTGTTCCTTTGAGTGTGGGATCACTTAAGAATGAAAAACAACCGATTTACAACTTGTAACAGATCTATTTTCATTTCTAACAACTCTCCAATGGTTGGAATCACTTTTTCTGCATTTTTTGTATAGTACATTTGGTCAAGTTTCCATAAAGATAACTCAACCAATCCACTAATTGAAAACCCAATTTTCAAACTATCGGTCGAGTTTGTCCTGGGAAACTCGACTGATGAGTCAAAATCAATTTTGGTCAGTGAGTTGGTCAGTCGAGTTCTATGAGTGTATAACTCGACGGAATGATCCATCTCCAAAAATCCATCACTAGTCAGTCGAGATCCAAACTCGACCGACAGAGTTGTTGTGACAAATTTTTCAAAATGATTTCAAAGTGATCGAACATTGGAATTAAGTGTCCTTGATTTTTTCTCATCTTAGTTACAAGTCATATCATCAATACAAGTGATTACAAAAATATTCTAAGGTGGATGGAAGTGATTTCCCAAATTGCACACTTGCATTTCTTTGACTTGAACTTGGAAAAGCTAGGGCTTCTGTAATTTGATCATTTTCATGTACCTAACGCCTAAAATTAATCTTAAACAAATACATAAGATACATATGAATGGAATGGTTAAGTCATTATCAAAATATTGACATTGCATAACTCTCAAGTCAACATTCTCCCCCTTTTGTACAATAACAAACTATTCCTCAACATATTGAAAAGGATGTGTAAAGTTACACCTTAGCCTTGTGAATTGTAAGAAGATTCATAATGTTAACAATGTTAAATGGTCCCCCTCAATCTATGCTCACTCTTATCTGTATAATTAGTCTTTCTACCCAAAGCAATATAACATGTATATACTATGTGGTCCATTAGATAGTCACATAATGAAGCATATATTGAACAAGAAAAGGATCACATAGGCAATAAAACCAATATGGTTGAGATTCAAAACATTGAACTTATCTCCCTCTTTTGGCATTAGTAAAAAGGAAGGGGGTAGAAGAGCACAAAAGTAGGTCTTCTCCGAGCACAACCAAAATATACATCCACAAGATAAACAAGCAACCTCATAGCACACATCAAACAGATATGAAAGAGAGACAAGCAATATAAGTCATAATCAAAATATGGATAACATACCACCAACTCATGATATATAGTCAACCAGAGAGTAATGGTATATATGATTAAGATTACAACACTAAAAGCATGTCCTCAAAACAATTACAAACCAAAATGATGAATACAATATGATGATAGAAATAGTACATCTCAGATAATGTGCCCAGATGTTTTTAGTACAAAATAGTCTAGAAAACTATATATGATCAACATCTAAAGACTAAAAATGAAAACATCTAAACTTCTAGGATATCTATGTCCATAGCATTTTCAGCATCATCATCAAAATCTCCAGGCTTGTAGTCATCATCTCCATCTATATGCAGAGCATTGATAGCAGCTTCACCTTCATCACCAGATGTACTGGTGAAGCCATCATTAGAACCATAATCTCCATCATCCTCAGATGCCTCCTCCTCATCATTAGTAGTAGCAGCTTACTCATCCACCTGGTTGGGCATATCCTCATTGATAGAAGGACCGAAACCATGACCAAGTCACATGGTGTTCTACTCAGCCCAAGACATATCAAGGTCACGTAACACTTGGGCTTGAGGAAAAGTAGGAGAAGAGGTGCCAAGCCTTGCAAGAAAGGTAGCTATAGGACCAGTAGGGAGAGGTAGAACTCTAGGGGTAGATCTACCAGTAGAAGAGGGTGTAGTAGCGGAAGCAGTAGGTGGAGGGGTTGGGTAAAAGTATTATATGCACAGGATGCATAATCACCACCTAGGTAGGGCTGGTAGGTAGGATAAGGATGGGAATATCATAGGTTCATGGTAGACATGATAGCATAGAAATCTTGATGCATATGCTCCTAAAATTATATGTGTGTTGATGCATCATGCAACCCTTAAGGGTTTCATTAGATACATTAAATGAGGCACGAGCAGGTCAGGATGGCTGAGGAGGTGGAGGTGCTTAGGTGGAGGTGGAGGCTCCGGGTGTAGTAGAAGAAGATGGAGGTAGGCTTTTCTGAATTGTGGTCTCACTGATACAAACTCCTTTTCTAGTAGGTTTGTAATGAAGATCATGAAAAACAGACTTCCCAATGGTAGATTGAAAAAGAACACAAATTAGGGTTGGGTAGGGTGGGTGGGTTCTTTGGGTGTTCTTATTAGAATCAAAGCAGGTCATGTGGTGGAGAATATATCGAGACCACTTGATTGCATTGTTCTTCAGGATACAAAACATCTCACTATGGTATTCTCTACAAATTTAGTTTGATTTTTCTTGGGGTAAATATTGTAGTTGACTACCAGAGCGAGAATGTAGTTTTTTAGGTCTAAGGCAAAGGAGGGAAGGGTGGACTACTTCTGATAGGGGAATTGAGGCTTCTTCAAGAATTTATGTATGTTAGGGAGAGTGATATCATATTTCTTGTTGAAGGAATCAGCGTCTAGTCGGTTAAAAAACTCAGGGTAATCCTTCATCCATGTGTCGGTTACCTCAGTACCAGAGAAAATGATATTCAAGGTATCCTCTAAGATTTGGAATTTCTTACTGAGAATCATGAAAGTAAGAATGACTTGAGTATTTGGCGGGGGTACAAGATTGTTATAATTCTATGACAATTTTTTGTAGAATTCATGAACATCCTTAGTGCTTGTGATGGAGTTGTTATAGCACTAGAGTTCAACACTTAGGGTAGATAGGTGGTGGTCATACAACAACTTGGCAACCTGATCTGTGACCTTTTTTCTATGTGGTCAAGGCTCAAACAAGGCACAAAAAGGGAAGGGGTTCCTAGGAAGGAGATCCTTGTACCTATGTAGAGTTTCATTGGAGACAAAGAAGGTATCATTGAATGGGATGAGGCGAGAGTTGGAGGAGGAGTATGGTGCTATGGAGTTGGTGGCTCTTTTTCTCCTATGGAATCCATGGAGGTGGAGATAAGGAGATTGAGAGGTCAAAATGAGGAAAAAAATAACCAAAAACTGACCAAAACACCTAGGGTTGATGTGCTAGAGAGCTGGGAAGGTCTAGTAAGGGATGACTAGGGCTAGGAAAAGGGAAGGTTAGGGCTAGGGTTGAGAGCTTGAGGGAGTTGGAGAGGGAATTGGTCAATTTTTCTCTAGTTGAGAGGAGAAAAGTTGGCCAAATCACACTTAAGAGTTGCTCCAGCCCAGCCATTAGTCGAGTTCTGAGAAAAGCAAACTTGACCAAGTGGCTTTTTACAAAAGCCCACAGCCACAAACTCGACAGACAGAAATTTGTCCCAAATTTAGAAATCTTAATTTCTAGCCATTTGAGTGCTAATTAAATATATTTTTCAAGTCCATTTTGCATTTTAAACATACTTATGCACATATCACTTATCATTGGGTACTATTTAGCGATAAAACAAGTGTTTGTGAAAAATACCCCAAACAAGCAAAAAAAAGGCATAAGAACATGAAAGTTTTAGCACTTTAGCAAGTAAGGGTGACCAAGACATGAGCACAACATATAGGATAGATAGAAACTAACTAGAAGGCATATCATATGCATCCACAGCAGTTATGAGCAGTTTAAATCTAATAAAATTAAATTGCTCTCTAGCTATAGGTTTAGTAAAACTGTCCATCAACTGATTTTTTGTGTCCACATGTGTGCTATTGATATCATTTTTGGCAATGTCATCACGAAGAAAATGATGATGAACCTCTATATGCTTGCCTCTACTATGAAATATAGGATTGTAAGCTAAATTGATTGCACTAGTATTATCACAATAGATAGGACAAGCATCAAAATAAATGTTAAAGTCTTAGAGCATTTGCTTCATCTATAGGACTCGGTCACAACAACTCCCAACTGCAATTTATTCATCCTCAATAGTTCTTAAAGCCAGTGTGCTTTATTTCATTAAGAACCAAGACACCAAGCATGGTCGTAGGAGGAAGTAAGTGCCACTGGTGCACTTTCTATCAATCAAGCATCATGTGTAATCTACATCACTATAAGCCATTAGAGTAAAGTACCTTGACTTGGGATACCATAATCTAAATGTTGGAGTTTTGGTAAGTACCTTAAATCCTCTTAACAGCTACGAGATATGATTTCTTGGTATTTTATTGAAATCAAGTACACAAGCTAACACTAAATATTATATCAGGTCTAGAGGCAGTTAAATAAAGTAAACTTTCAATCACACCTCTATAGAACTTGTCATGCACTTTCTCTCCTTCTTCATCTTTATCACGTTTGGCAGTGTTAGACATGGGGGTGTCCATCGGCTTGGTGTTCTCCATCCCAAAGAGCTTAGTAGTTCACTTCTGTACTTTCCTTGGTTGATGAAGTTCCCATCTTTGGTATGTTGGATTTGAAAGCTGAGGAAGAATTAAGCTCACCCATCATTCTCATCTCAAATTCAATCTACATAAGATCACTAAACTCCTTGCAATGATCAAGATTAGTTCCACCAAAAATGATATCATCAACATAAATTTGAATGATAAGAAAATTGTTGGAAGTGTGTTTGAGAAGCAAGGTAAACTCCACTTTGCCCATGATATACTCATGATTTAACAAAAAGTTCTTTAATTTCTCATACCAAGCTCGAGGTGTTTGTTTGAGTTCATAGAGAGCTTTTTGTAGTAGATAATCATGGTTAGGGAAAATATCATGTTCAAAGCCTGGAGGTTGTGCAACATACACTTCTTCAATTGTACTATTCAAAAACACTCTTTTGACATCCATTTGATAAAGAAGAAAGTTCTTATAACTAGAAAAATCAAGCAACATATGAATGGACTCAAGTCTATCTATAGGTTCATATGTTTCATCAAAATCTATACCTTCATGTTGATTGTATCCTTGAGCCACTAACCTTGCTTTGTTTCTTACCACCTCACCCCTTTCATCTAGCTTGTTGCGGTAGACCCACTTGATGCCAATAATCTTTCTATCACATGGTCTTGGCACTAAAGTCCACACTTTGTTCTTCTCAAATTGCTCCAATTCTTCTTGCATGGATAGGACCCATTCATCATCCCCAGGAGCTTCTTTCACGTTCTTTGGCTCAAGGTGTGATATGAAGGCATTGTTGGCTTGTTCTTTGTTGAAGGAAACCCGCATCTTCACTCTTTCAAAGGGGTCACCTAAGATCAGCTCTTTAGGATGATTATTTACAAAATGGGGAGTTAGATCCTTATTCTCTTCATCTTTCTCATCTTCTTGAGTGGCCAACTCTTTTCCCTTTTGGGTGATGTTGAGTTCTTTTAAGATCAGAATCACCTCCACCTGCAACATCATCATTTCGAACAATATATTTGGTAATAGAAGGATTAGTCTCAATAAATTTTACATTACTATATTCTTCTATTTTATAAAGATCAACATTATACACTCTATAAGCATTGCTAGTAATTCTATAGACAAGAAACAAAGCCTTGTATGATTTCAGATCAAAGTTTTAGAGAGAATCTTTTATGTTCAAAAGAAAACAAGGACATTCAAAAATATGAAAGTACTCGATAGAAGGCTTACTACCACACCAGAGCTCATAGGGGGTCTTCCTTAAAGAAGGATATGTGAAAACTTGGTTTTGCAAAAAACATGAGGTACTAACGGCTCCAGCCCAATACTTCTTTTGAGCATCATAGTCTAAAAGTATGGTCCTAGCCATTTCATGTAGTGACATGGTCTTCCTCTCTACAACCCCATTTTGTTGAGGTTTTTGAGGTGAAGAGAAGTTATGTGCATATCCAGATTCTTCAAAAAAATGTTCAAAAATATCATTTTTAAATTCTCCCCCATAATCACAATGGATGGAAACAATGTGATAAGAAGCTTTGTTCTCAACTCATTTGTAAAAACTAGAGAAAACAGCAAGCATGTCACTCTTGGAAATGAAAAAGAAGGTCCAAGTATATTGATAGAAATCATCAAGAATAACAAGACAATACTTAAAACCACAAAGTGATTGAGTTCTCATAGGTCCAAATAGATCAATATGGAGAAGTTCAAGAGCTCTCTTGGTACTAAGGACTCCTTTGGATTTGAAGGAGGGATTGGTTTTCTTTCCTTGGGTACAAGGTTGGCATTCCTCATCTTTTTCAAAATCCAAGTTGGGAAGTCCCTTGACCAAGTCCTTTTTGCTCAACTTCTTCAATTGATGCATATATACATGACCAAGCCGAAGATGCCATAGAGAAATATCATTCAAATTGACTACTGGGAATCTACAAAAAATAGGCTTAATAGATTCAAGTAAAATTACATAAAGATTACCATTTCTAGTTCCCTTATATATGACATGATAAGTGAGGGAATCTAGAAGAAAGAATTCAAATGAAGTAAATAGCACAAGGTAACCATTATCACATAATTGACTTACACTTATTAAATTGTGATGTTGGCCATCCACAAAAAACAACATTCTTGTTACACAAAGATTCACCTACATCACCCTCACCTTTCACCTTACCTTTCTTGTTGTCCCTGAAAGTAGCCAAACCTCCTTTCTTCTTTATGAAATTGTTGAAATGGTTTATATCACCAGTCATGTGCTTAGTGAAGCCACTATCATCAATACATTTTCCTTTTTCTTACAAGAAAGGAGAGTGTCGGTTCCCAACTCAGACTTTAGGATCCAGAGTTAGCTTGGGGACCAATTTCATCTTTGGGTTGGTCCCCTTAGGCTTGTAATGAGAATAAGTAGAATAATGATCATCACTTTCACAATGAGAGAAAATCATAGGGTTCTTAGTGCCAGAAGACTCTCCAATAAAAATGGAGGTTTCCTTACTCTTTTTCTTACCTTTGGCCTTATTCTTTCCCTTAGGTGTTCGCCCTACAAATCCCAAACCACTAGTACCATTTTGTTTGATAGAATGGTCAAGGATTTCATTTAGGGGGATTTTCCTTTGAGGAATTTTTACAGAGAGTTCTAAGTCTATGATTTTCATCAATAAGAGATATAACAATGGAAGACAAACTAGCAAGGTCATATATAGAATGAATAAGGTCGGCCTCTAAATAGAGGGCTTTAGTTAAATAAGAATCTTTTTCGAGAGAAATAGAAACAACATAATTACTAGGCAAAATAGGTCTCGAAGATAAATCATTCATTTGACCAAGAAACCTATGACAAAAAAACACTAGAGGGGGAGTGAATAGGGTTTTATGATATTTAATAATAATTTAACCAAAGCAAGCAACCACAAAAAGATTGGATAAGGGGACAAGGATTTAGAGTGGTTCCAACCTTAGCAAATACTAAGACAGTCAATCCACTACCCGGTTGCTTACCCAACCGAGATTTTGAAAGTACTTAAATTTTATTACCTCG
Source organism: Alisma plantago-aquatica (assembly GCA_963693085.1). Classification (NCBI taxonomy): domain Eukaryota; kingdom Viridiplantae; phylum Streptophyta; class Magnoliopsida; order Alismatales; family Alismataceae; genus Alisma; species Alisma plantago-aquatica. Next base: position 134,733,147 of record OY856415.1, read on the forward strand.
CAAGGATGTTACATAAAATTACAAATACTTTCACCAAACCCTTTGGACAGCTTTCACCTAGAAGTAGTCTCACCAACCTCAAAACAGCCTTCCTTGAAGTAGCCTCAAGCTCCCCCTTGAAGTAGCCTTCCTCTTGAAGTAGCTTCCTATTGAGACAACCTTTTTGAAGTAGTCCAATGTACACCTTCTCCACCGAGAAGACCCTTCTCTAATCTACAACCTCAAACCCTAGGAGTAGCAAGGAGAATACAAACAATATAAAGGAACAAGAAGGAAAAATAGAAATTACAATTACCACTTGTAGCACAAGGCTTGATTTCCTATATCAAGCATTTTGATCTACTAACCAATGTGTATGGAAGTGTAGGTATAGTGGGTAGGAGATGCTAGCCTATATGACACAAATTTAGAGCAATGGAAATGAATAGCCAATGTTGGAGTTGCTCAATTTATCATAAGAATGAATTGCCAATTGCAAGTATATGCTCAAGTGTTGCACAAGTGTGTGTGAGGTGTCCAAAGCCTTGTCCTATTTATAGGAATGGCCTATGAATTCTTAAGGACGTTCTAGACACTTTCTAGGGGGTTCTAAGTGCTCAACTAGCCGTTAGGTATCCGTTAGTTGCTTTAACAACGGCTAGTTAATTAATCCTGAAAAGTGCAGACAGAGACATTCTCGGTCGAGGAATTGTCGACTAAGATCTCAGTTGGTCGAGGTCTTTGTCGACCGAGGGACAGTCTGGAGCAAGTCTTTATAACGTTCTAGTCCAACTCCCAACTACCTTGTCTTCTGTGTCCAATGGCTGCTTGGGTCATTCTCGGTCAAAGAGTTTATCGACCGAGAGTGTCTCGGTCGAGAAGTTTGTCGACCGAGAATGACTCTGTTTCAAAGTTTTAAACTAAGTACTAAGTGTGTGTATGAGTGTGAAGTTGTGACACTATTTTAGGGGATGACCTATCTAAGTGTTGTGATTGTCTAGGGAAGATCTAAACGCTTGATTTACATGATATCTAAGTACTTGTACATTATAAATTTGTACAAGTTTTTACATTTGATTACAATCATGAAATAATGCATTTTTGAGTATATAGATCTTTCAAGAATAAAATGTTTGTCATCATCAAAACAAAAGGGATTATAACAATGTCCAATTTAGCCAACAATCTCCCCCTTTTGAAGATGACAAAAATTTCCAAAATATAAAATAAGGAAATGTAAATCATATGAGTTTCATACCTGAAGTTTACCTTTTGTAGCCATTCTCTTGTTTGCAAGTGTGTGTTGGCTGAATGACTATGAAACTCATTTTATATTTTTTATTTTATATTATTTCTCCCCCTTTGTCATTTCAAAAAGATAACCAAGATAATCATTAAGTATGACTTATACTACTCCCCTTTAATTTGATAATTAGATGCTCCCCCTTAATAAGATATTCAGTTTTAAAAGCAAGGGATGCAAACCACTTATTGTCAAATTTAGCCACAATTTATTTCTCAATCATTTGCAAAGGATGTTAAGCCTTGAAATGATATGAGATTCTTTTATATTCATGGCATATGTGTTTTTATTTCTCATCCATTTTACAAGGGATGTTAAGCCCTAAAAATGATATGAGAATCCTTTAATGCTTATAGTAGAGTACAAGAATATATCTCTAACCAAATACATAGGATGTTAATCCCTGATTTGTTTAGAGAATTCCATTATATTCATACATATTGTAGGCTCCAAAATTACTTTAAAGATACTAAGGTCATAACTAGCCTAAAATTTTCTTTATGATGTTTACAAAATTTTGTAAGCTCCTTCTTAATCTTATAGTCAAGATAGTTTTTGTGAGCTCCCCCTTAATCTGATAATCAAGATGGTTTAAGGATTTTAAGGTCACAATAAGTATTTGATCACAATAAGTTAACCTTTTATGAGAGCTATGCACTACAATCTTATTTTCAATATATTAAGATTAAGTGCAAGTAAATGATTTACAAATAAGTATTTTGTCAAGCTTATTTTAGGTCAACCTTGACTTTGACCATAGCGCCCCTTGGTCAAACTTGATTTCAACCAAGAGGAAATTTCTACATATTTCCAATTTAAGATGCATTTTTGCCATGGAGTTTTATTGTTTATGCAAAATGGCATCTTCATATTAGCTGAATCAAAAACAATATCCATTCATGGTTTGTATATATACATCAAAGATTATTTTAGACAAACCAATGAAGCATAATGATCATGGCACAATGATTATGATAGAACAGTAGAAGCATATGCACAATACAATGATCAAGATAGAAGCATATAATTTCATGAAATACAATGATTATGACCATTTAAGATAAATTTTAATACACATGGTTCCTATATAGATAGACCAAGAAATACTTAGGATAAACCATGTAGACTATGATAAAATAGTAATATCCTTGATTAAATCAACATGGTTCATTATTTTCAGTTTTAAGCCAAACCATGTAGAGGATAAACCAAAATAATCTCATTCATGATTCATGGATTTTCAAATTTAAGACAAACCTTGTAAATGAATATGCTTAATAAACTTTTTCAATCAATGAAGAAAATATGTTCAATATCAGGATTGTTGATCATATCTCAACTTGGTTAGTGCATATCCACTTAGGTGTCACAATGATTTTTATCATTTAATGAAAATTTTAAGATACACCATTTATGCTTAATCATCTTTTTCAAGATAGTAGCAATTGAAATTTGATATCATTTGAATTTTCAAATAAGGCATAATCAATTTCAATTTGCATAAAGTTTAGAATTTCACACATTGTAGTTTGCATCAAGTTCAATAAGGATGTCCTTAACATATATGCAATAATGCAAACTACTAATATAAATGAGAAGTTCATCTTATTTTTGTAATCAAGTATGTCTACTCATAGTAAGAGTATAGGTTTTCAACATCTTTTCTTTACAAGCAACATTATTTGCAACAACTTAAGTGAAACCAATCTTCTTCTTGAAAGATACAATTTAATCATGAAGAATATTAAGTTTTGATGTTCCTATATTTTTCCTTTTCATTAGGATGATTTAAATATTTAAAGCACAATAATATGTAAAGTTCATTACATACTTAAGTTGATTGCAATTTAGTTGTCTTATTTTTATTTTAACAATTCTACCAGAGTTATACTATGTCGACAAAGTTCTCGACCGGAAGTGTCTCGGTCGACAACTTTCTCGACCGAAAATGTTATTGTTTCTCCAGAAAAATACAGATTTAAAGCTGAAAGCCTATCGGTCAACTACTTTCTCGACCGACATCTTCTCGGTCGAAGATTTTTTCGACCGAGATTGTTTCTGTACTATTTCTGCACTATTTTCAGTAATTGTTTCCAAGTAAAGCATAGATTATTTTCGATTCTATTATGCAATTTGAAAAGTTAGTTTAGTTGATATAAAACATTAAATATTAAAGTAACATTTAGGTCAAATCTTAACTTATCATATTCAAATCTCTAGGTTTTTGATAATCCAAACAATTTTTAAAGATGTGTCTCTGCAGATTTATTTACAATGTGTATTTTCAAGTTGGAAATTTTAATTACTTGAATCAATTTGTTATCTCATTATGTTAAGTTGAGATAGACATAAAGATATACAACTTAGAGTCTTTGGTCATAAAATTAAATTGCTCTCTAGCTACAGGTTTAGTAAAAATGTTCGTCAACTGATTTTCTGTGTCCACATGTGTGCTATAGATATCCTTTTTGGCAATGTCATCACGAAGAAAATGATGATGAACCTATATATGCTTTCATCTACTATGAAATATAGGATTTTAAGCTAAGTTGATTGCACTAGTATTATCACAATAGATAGGACAACCATCAAAATAAATGTTAAAGTCTTAGAGGATTTGCTTCATCTATAGGACCCAATCACAACAACTCCCAACTACAATTTATTCATCCTCGATATTTGTTAAAGCCATTTTGCTTTATTTCATTAAGAACCAAGACACCAATCATGATCCTAGGAGTAAGTAAGTGCCACTGGTGCATTTTATATCAATCAAGCATCTTGTGTAATCTACATCACTATAAGCCATAAGAGTAAAGTACCTTGACTTGGGATACCATAATCTAAATGTTGGAGTTTTGGGTAAGTACCTTAAAATCCTCTTAACAGCTATGAGATATGATTTCTTGGGATTTGATTGAAATCAAGCACACAAGCTAACACTAAATATTATATCAGGTCTAGAGGTAGATAAATAAAGTAAACTTCCAATCACACCTCTATAGAGCTTCTCATACACTTTCTCACCTTCTTCATCTTTATCACGTTTGGCAGCGTTAGACATGGGGGTGTCCATCGGCTTGGTGTTCTCCATCATAAAGAGCTTAGTAGTTCATTTCTATACTTTCCTTGGTTGATGAAGTTCCCGTCTTTGGTTTGTTGGATTTGAAAGTTGAGGAAGAATGTAAGCTCACCCATCATTCTCATCTCAAACTCAATCTTCATAAGATCACTAAACTCCTTGCAAAGATCAAGATTAGTTCCACCAAAAATGATATCATCAACATAAATTTGAATGATAAGAAAATTGTTAGAAGTGTGTTTGAGAAGCAAGGTAAACTCCACTTTGCCCATGATATACTCATGATTTAACAAAAAGTTCTTTAATTTCTCATACCAAGCTCGAGGTGTTTGTTTGAGTCCATAGAGAGCTTTTTGTAGTAGGTAATCATGGTTAGGGAAAATATCATGTTCAAAGCCTGGAAGTTGTGCAACATACACTTCTTCAATTGTACTATTCAAAAACACTCTTTTGACATCCATTTGATAAAGAAGAAAGTTCTTATAACTAGAAAAAGCAAGCAACATATGAATGGACTCAAGTCTATCTGTAGGTTCATATGTTTCATCAAAATCTAAACCTTCATGTTGATTGTATCCTTGAGCCACTAAGCTTGCTTTGTTTCTTACCACCTCACCTGTTTCATCTAGCTTGTTGTGGTAGACCCACTTGATGCCAATAGTCTTTCTATCACATGGTCTTGGCACTAGAGTTCACACTTTGTTCTTCTCCAATTGCTCCAATTCTTCTTTCATGGATAGGACCCATTCATCATCCCCAGGAGCTTTTTTAACATTCTTTGGCTCGAGGTGTGATATGAAGGCATTGTTGGCTTGTTCTTTGTTGAAGGAAGCCCCCATCTTCACTCTTTCAAAGGGGTCACCTAAGATCAGCTCTTTAGCATGATTGTTTACAAAATGGGGAGTTAGATCCTTCTTCTCTTCATCTTTCTCTTCTTCTTGAGTGGCCAACTCTTTTCCCTTTTGGGTGATGTTGAGTTCTTTTAAGATCAGAATCACCCCCACCTGAACATCATCATTTGGAACAATGTATTTGGTAATAGAGGGGTTAGTGTCAATAAATTTTACATTAATATATTCTTATATTTTATAAAGATCAACATTATGCACTCTATAAGCATTGCTAGTAGCTCTATAGACAAGAAAGAAAGCCTTGTATGATTTCAGATCAAACTTTTTGAGAGAATCTTTTGTGTTCAAAAGAAAACAAGGACATTCAAAAACATGAAAGTACTTGATAGAAGGCTTCCTACCACGCTATAGCTCATAGGGGGTCTTCCTTAAAGAAGGATGTGTGAAAACCTAGTTTTGCAAAAAACATGAAGTACTAACGGCTCCGGCCCAAAACTTCTTTTGAGTATCATAGTCTAAAAGTATGGTCCTAGCCATTTCATGTAGTGACATGTTCTTCCTCTCTACAACCCCATTTTGTTGAGGTTTTTGAGGTGAAGAGAAGTTATGTGCATATCTAGATTCTTCACAAAAATGTTCAAAAATATAATTTTTAAATTCTCCCCCATAATCACAATCGATGGAAACAATGTGGTAAGAAGCTTTGTTCTCAACTTATTTGCAAAAACAAGAGAAAACACCAAGCATATCACTCTTGGAAATGAGAAAGAAGGTCCAAGTATATCGAGAGAAATCATCAATAATAACAAGACAATACTTAAAACTGCAAAGTGATTGAGTTCTCATAGGTCCAAATAGATCAATATGGAGAAGTTCAAGAGCTCTCTTGGTACTAAGGACTCCTTTGGATTTGAAGGAGGACTTGGTTTGCTTTCCTTGGGTACAAGGTTGCCATTCCTCAGCCTTTTCAAAATCTAAGTTGGTAAGTCCCTTGACCAAGTCCTTTTTTCTCAACTTCTTCAATTGATGCATATTTACATGACCAAGCTGACGATGACTACTGGGAATCTACAAAAAATAGGCTTAATAGAGTCAAGCACAATTACATAAAGATTACCATTTCTAGTTCCCTTATATATGACATGATAAGTGAGGGAATCTAGAAGAAAGAATTCAAATGAAGTAAATAGCACAAGGTAACCATTATCACATAATTGACTTACACTTATTAAACTGTGATGTTGGCCATCCACAAAAAACAACATTCTTGATACACAAGGATTCACCTACATCACCCTCACCTTTCACCTTACCTTTCTTGTTGTCCCTGAAAGTAGCCAAACCTCCTTTCTTCTTTGTGAAGTTGTTGAAATGGTTTATATCACCAGTCATGTGCTTAGTGAAGCAACTATCATCAATCCATTTTCTTTTTCTTACAAGAAAGGAGAGTGTCGGTTCCCAACTCAAACTTTAGGATCCGGAGTTAGCTTGGGGACCAATTTCATCTTTGGGTTGGTCCCTTTAGGCTTGTAATGAGAATAAGTAGAATAATGATCATCACTTTCGCAATGAGAGAAAATCATAGGGTTCTTAGTGCTAGAAGACTCTCCAATAAAAATGGGGGTTTCCTTACTCTTTTTCTTACCTTTGGCCTTATTCTTGCCCTTAGGTGTTCCCCCTACAAATCCCAAACCACTAGTACCATTTTGTTTGATAGAATGGTCAAGGATTTCATTTAGGGGGATTTTCCCTTTGAGGAATTTTTACAGAGGGTTCTAAGTCTATGATTGTCATCAATAAGAGGTATAACAATGGAAGACAAACTAGCAAGGTCATATATAGAATGAATAAGGTCGACCTCTAAATAGAGGGATTTAGTTAAATAAGAATCTTTTTCAAGAGAAATAGAAACAACATAATTACTAGGCAAAATAGGTCTCAAAGATAAATCATTCACTTGACCAAGAAACCTATGAAAAAAACACTAGAGGGTGGGGGTGAATAGGGTTTTATGATATTTTAATAATAATTTAACCAAAGCAAGCAACCACAAAAACATTGGACAAGGGGACAAGGATTTAGAGTGGTTCCAACCTTAGCAAATACTAAGACAGTCAATCCACTACCTGGTTGCTTACCCAACTGGGATTTTGAAAGTACTTAAATTTTATTACCTCGCAAGGATGTTACATAAAATTACAAATACTTTCACAAAACCCTTTGGATAGCCTTCACCTAGAAGTAGTCTCACCAACCTCGAAGCAGCCTTCCTTGAAGTAACCTCAAGCTCCCCCTTGAAGTAGCCTTCCTCTTGAAGTAGCTTCCTGTTGAGACAGCCTTCTTGAAGTAATCCAAAGTCCACCTTCTCCACCGAGAAGACCCTTCTCCAATCTGCAGCCTCCAACCCTAGGAGTAGCAAGGAGAATACAAATAATATAAAGGAACAAAAAGGAAAAATAGAAATCACAATTACCACTTGTAGTACAAGGCTTGATTTCCTATATCAAGCATTTTGATCTCTTAACCAATATGTATGGAAGTGTAGGTATAGTGGGTAGTACATGCTAGCCAATAGGACACAAATTTAGAGCAATGGAAATGAATAGCCAATGTTGGAGTTGCTCAATTGCTCACAAGATTGAGTTGACTTAGCTTAATCAAGGATGAAGCAAACATCATCTTGTAGAAGATGACAGAGAAGATTTCCTACATGATTGATAATCAAGTTATAGACTTTCTATATGAATGAATGTTTAATTAGGGTATGATCCTTCATAGTGAGATCATGAAACCCTAATTATGAGAGTTAATAAATCATAACCCTAACTGAGAATGTTAATGGAAGTAATCTTACTACATGATAATGGTATGATCTTAATTCATAGTGATGGTATGATAAACCCTAATCTATGGTGTTGTGATATGAATAGTAAATCCTAATCTAGGGTGATGTGATGTGAATAGTAAACCCTAATTGTGGGTTATGGAATAAGAAACCCTAATAGAGGGTCATGACATGAGAAACCCTAATTGGGGGTGATGTCATGAGAAACCCCAATTAGGATGAACAATAAGTCTATTTATGGTTTATTGAATATGAAACCCTAGTTTTAAGTGATGTTATGTGGAACCCTGATATTATGATATGGTGTAAGACTCAATTTAGGGTGATGTCATGTGACGATATATGAAACCCTAGAGGGTGTTTAATAGCCAGTACACCAAAGAGAGGTGTGGCTAAAATAATTAAATAAGATGAATATGTTATAGACATGAAGGATAGGATTGATGAACCATGTGAATGATAAGGTGGTGATTTTAATGGATAAGGATCTAAGAGACAAGATGATGCCTAGATCCTTGTACAACCATTTATATACATGAGTAATACCTATACACCTTACAATGATGAGGACATGAAACTTTTAGGAATGGTGTATGTTATACTAAATAATGATGTGGATAACATCCTAAGAGTTGAAATACCTAAAATAGTTGATAATGGTTTATCTTATATCAACAATGTCTATCAGTTGGATAAGTCCATATCATTAAAGACAATTGGACAATTCTAATGTGTGACTGATGCACCATATGATGAATGTAACAAGTTAGTGGATAAAGTATTAAGAAGGAAATACCTTAACACAAAGTTAGTTGATTAACTTAAGAATATGGAAATGAAAAGAAAGTGATACATTCAGATATGATAGATATCAAATGCTACATTTCATTGTGACTTACCTTGATGAACCTCTAATTCAATACTCTTGGTTAAGAAACACATGAAATGTGTGTTATGCAATTGTTAAAATAAAGATGTAATGAAATCAATGTACTTGGATAAATGTTGACCAATATACCTTGAGAATGGGGTAAGCTAATCAATGAGTATGATGTAATCATACCATGACAAGGATGAGAAATGAACTCATGCCTTGAATTGATGATCATTAATGATATATGATGAGAATAGTGATCATAAGCAAATACTTATGATATCTTTAAATACTCCTAGAGGTGTGGAGCAATATATTAGGGTTGAACTAATAATGTGAGCATGAAACCCTAATTAAAGCATGATGGGAAACCCTAACCCTAATTTTGGGTAAAGGGAATGAAAAACCCTAATTTATAGATAACCCTAATCCTGATAAAGGACGGTGGTGTTACTAATGTTTCATATGATGAGACAAATGACTTACATGATAGTTATCATGTATATTAATCATGTAGACATCATGAGATGATGAACATAGCTAGATATGAGCTATGACTTTCATATAATAAACATGTTGTATGGCCTTATGTGCCTAATGTTGTTGTTGCTTAGTAAAAGTAACAAAATGTGCATGAACCTTATGAGTTCCATGAGTAAGTTGTTGCCTAGTGAAAGGTGGCAAAACACTTAATTGGCTTTGAGAGCCATGTGAGATACTTGTGTAACAAGTATTATGCATACCTCAGTCTGAGGACCCGGAGGTAATAGTTACCTAACAAATGGTAATAGTGATAGTGATGAATTGAGGGTATGAATACCCAAAGTTGATAAGTATGATAATGATGTTGCTGAGGGAAGTGAACTTTCAAAGAAATGAAATGAGGGACTGAGATCTCAATGTCTTATAAAGAATGACAAGTGATTGATGAAAATAGTACTTGTTTCTTAATGACATTTGTCTGAATAAGTTATGTTTGAGAACTTGACTGATGCTAAAAGAACATGATAATGTACTTAATTAATCAAGTGAAATCATATCATGTAGAGCCCTGACCATAGATCCATCATCGTCAGCAATAGGTGATGGTGAAATGGGTGCTCCGCGGAAAAACCCGGAACGCATATTTTGAATATGTGGGGGAAATGGGCGACTGTATCCTGACGTCCTAATGAGGGAATTGATGAAAGGTAAACAACAAACCTCTCAATCCTTCATTACTTGTAACGGGATGGATGTATCATGAATCCCCCGATGATTGGGACAGATGCAGTACACATCTCCCAATAATGTTAATGTCGAATCGATGGAGATAAACATGAGATCTCACGATCGCGAAGAGAGTATAGAACGCCATTGTAACTCTAATAGAGAAGTTGCCAGTATACCCTGGAAAGCTATATAGCAGAGACACAAGATGTCCTGCATGTAATCTCGTGCTGACCGAGATATGGGAGGTCTTGGTAGCCGGCTCTACCTTTGACCTTGTATGGTACCGATTTCGACTTCACAATGGTCGGTTGGAGTATGAGCGGTATACCTCATCTCCTCAGGGCATAAGTGTGATTGTAAAATGTAATCAGCCGTCTAGCATGTTTTCTTAAGGATTGAATATGGAAATTCATTGGCTGATGTTATACGTACTTTATGCAACACTAGTTGATAAATGTTATTCATATCTCTTTTCATTCAATGCAAGTAGATATGTGAAATATGAATCTACCATGAGTAGATACAATGCTCTCCTTAGGAAAGGAAATTACTTTACTCGGTTCATTCAATGATTAATATTGTTGTTATTATATAAGAACTCCTGCTCAGTTTTAATTATAATAAACTACTATAACAATGTTTTGGCAGAGGGTTAAATCTCCTGCTGGGACAATTTACAATTGTCTCACCCATGTGGGATCCAATGTTTTTAGGTAATCGTAGGAGAAGAAGCAGGAACCCAATAGCAAGAGAAAAGCAGCAGCAATATCAGGGATAACAATAATGACTCAGGTGGAGGCACTGGCTGCCAAGTTTTGTCTAGATAGTAGTCCTATGTGTCGTCTCTATACTCTCAGGTCCTCAGAGTTTATAGTTAGTGTTTTAATGAATCGATCTGAGATTTTGGCTTGATGCCTCGAAGTTATATGTTGTCTATATATTATGTCTTAAGACAGCTGATGTTGTGAATCCTCGAGAAGATAGGGTACAAGTTATGGACTTTTGAATCAGGATGTAAATATTATACTTTGGTTCTTAATGGAAGAGTTTCCTATGTTTGGATCTCTTTGCAAAAAGTTTTAATTTTTAGTGATTTTCAGTAATATGCTGCAAATGATTCGCTTCCGCTTAGTTATTTTGTGTTTTGTAAGTTGGATGTTACAACTAGGATGGGTGACTAGTCAGGAAGTTGATCCTAGCTTGAGCGTGAGTGAGGAAAAAGTGCACAATTAAGGCTAGTGGTGGTCTGTGGGGTCAGTAGTCATTCTTGAAACTCTACTAGAGCCTTGGGCAGTGGGCCCGGGCATTAAAATTCCCATGCCCCAGTGATAGAGTCTACTCACTCACATGCATAGAAAAAGCTCAAATACAAGAGAGGGGAGAAGAAAACATGCTACTGAAGAAGACAAAATAAGCATCCAGAGGTCTCTGACTATGAGTCTCCTCTCCAACAACAATCGGTTTAGAAAACTCTATGCTAAGGATCTGGTTCCCTTCTTCCTTTCTTGTATCTTTACCCCAAAACATCTCTAGAAATCGAGTTTAGATTCCCCTTGGTTGTTATGTCATGTCTTGTCATATTCAGATGTCTATCTAGCTCCCAATTGGTTCGGTAGTTCTACTATTTTCTCCTAGTATAATGTGGTGGTCTCTTTACTAGGAAAGGGGGTCAGTTGACTAGCCTGTGAATGGAACATCCGAAGTGCTTATGGTAAACTGATTGATGACGAGGGTTAACTGACTGGTGGTCTGATGACTTTTTTGGAGAATGAATGGGTTAGTCAATCCGAGGTGGGTCGGTCGACCTCCATGGCTCCCTTAAATTCAAGTGGTTATTGACTTGGAGAAAGTCACTTCCAATTAACCAACTAGTGAGGTGGATTGGCTGATTGGACTCTTCTAACAAGAACTATGCTTTAGGTTGACTAGACAACTAATGAGGTAGATCAGTCAACCAACGAGCTCCAAAAATTGACAAGCTTTTGACATGGGGAGAGTCAATTCCTACCACTCGACCATCAAGGTGGATTAGTCAATTAGAATGTCATTATTGACGATGTCAATGTATGATCTTGGAGATAGGAATTTCAATCAGACGGTTTGGTGGATCTAGTCGGATAATTGGCTTGAGCTTGGGAGGCATCTTACACTGGTCAAGTGGATTAGCTTACCGGTGAACCTGGACGCCCGGTCAGTCTAATGAATTTGTGTTGAATTGCTCCCTCTTATCATACAATTTCTTCTAAATTTGAATTATATGATCAGGGAATGACTTCCATCATGCTCTTAGGATGGGTTATGCTTTCTCTCTACATAACAATGATAATTTTTAACAAAATTTGAATATTCCAATAATAATAGAAAGCAAAATTGGGTGAATAATCAAGAAATACCTAATAAAATTGATCAAAACTAATCTAAATAGTGCAATGAAATATTGATGAATCCATTCATTAGCTTTTAATCTGATCCTATATCACGCGTCCAATAAGCGGCTAATCTAGAGTAATCAGACTTTTAAATTTATATCCCTAGACTCATGCCCCCACAACTTTAATACGAGGTTTGATGTAGTAAATTGGGGTCGATCTATAAGGACAAGGGTGGTATGTGTTAACAATTGAGAGCCTTGAACTAGTACACCAATCAATGAGTAAGATAAAATTTAGTGTTCCTTATGAAATGATGGCATTCCAAAAAGACAAACTAGAAAGCAAAACAAGTAAAACCAACCAAAAAGTAAAGCAAAATAAAGGAGTAAGAAAGTCAAAAGATAAGATATCAAGTATGCATGGGAAACATAGATTGGGTTTCACCATCCAAGATCTCTCACAAACATGCAGTGCTCATACCCATTGTATACCCTTATCAAGTTTACATGCAATCATCACATATGTTTATTCCCTCCTCTCTCGAGCTTAAGATAGATTTGGATTATGAGGTTGTCTATCTATCAAGATGGCAAACAAACAATCACAATAAAGCCATATGATCATTAGATTAATCATCCAAAATTCTCATGCATTCATGCAACTCCACAACACTTGGATATGGTTAATACTATTCTTTCAAGGTACTAACAATCAAACAATGCAAGATGGTATCTAAGCATACAAGTAAATCATTACGACCAAGAGTTTGGGATAATCATTCCTAAGATCATATATTCAATGGATATAGGTAGTTACATGTTGCGAGAGCCTTAGTGTATACTCCCAACCTAAGCTATATGTTTAGAAGGCTTTCCCAACCTAAGCTATATGTTTAGCCACTCATGGTGATGATTAGAATTATAGATTTTCAAGTATAATGAGACATGGAGATGGATTGGTGAAATATAATGAAGGGAATGGAGTGGATAGATTTAGAGAAGAAGTGGATACACCAAAAATGACAACATATGGACAAGGTCAATGGACATGCATTCCAATCTAAAGGTGGTGTGGCAGTGTGGAGGTCATGTTCGTCATTTCACTTCTGGCGATGAAAAGGTCGAAGTAGGTTGATGACGAGCACCAGGGAAGGCCTTGAGACTCCCATCCTCCAACTTTCACAAATCATTGGTTATGGAGCTCATTGATGGTTTGGGTTTGTTCTAGGAGTGCTCTTGTGTCTTCCGTGGGTGGTGAACCTTTTGTTGGTACAATAGAGGTGCTATTTATAGCCCCATCATATGCTCTTTACCTACACCACAAATCAGGGCATATGCCTTGGGTCTTGTGCTTAACAACCTTGAATGACAATTCAGTACAACCATCAGATCCAGGATGTGCAGATGAAACATCAGTTATTCCACTCTTCTAATGGCCATCGACTGATGGATTTATTTGAATCCATCATTCAGCCATAGGTTCTTGGGAATTGATGATAGAGTGCTAGCCTTCAATGGACCACCAGTTTTAAGGGATCCAATGATTGAGCTGTAGAAGGCAGGTTGAGTGGGTCTAAGTGAGTCATCGATTCTTGATATCTGATGGTCCTACTAAAGGAATTCCTAACTAGCAATCAGATTTTTAGAAATGATGGTTAGCCTGACTTTTCCATTGATCTTTTTTTGGATCCATCAGTTTGGGAATCGATGGTAGGTTTGGTGATGGATCCCTTGCTCTGTTGTGACCTCCATCGGTTGTGGGAACCAATTGACATCCTAACTCATCATAAAATCATTTTAAAAATCACATACATGGGAACTAGTAGTTATCTTCAAAAGTCCTTATCTTCAAACCATGGTACTAGAGCAATACATATGCAAAATGGGGGAAAATGAGGGAAACTCTGCATAAAGAGAGGAGGTTAGAAGTAACAATCATGCATGAAATATCCACAAAATTGGATGTTATCAACCTCCACCTAGCTTGTCCTCAAGCTAATAAATAGAATTAAGGCTTCAAGAAAATGCAAGGGCCTTATTTGTTCATTATTTTGTTTACTTGTCAACCATGCCTTCATACCATCCATAGGTCAAAACAACTTGGACTACTTACTATGCTCCCAGCTTCATCCCTCTTTAGTTTAGAGTTGCATTACCCCATATGCCTGACATATCCTCTTTTTAGGAGGAGGGCCCCCTTCACAAATTGTGTTCGTCCTCGTTCCCAAATCGTACTTATGCAAAATGCCATAGAGGTATCTTTCACACACAACCTTTCTTTTTTGGGTAGTCTAGCTAATTGTGTAATGGTGGGCCAAGGCTGATTGTGTTTCCTATCTTTCTAGGGTTTACTCAACAATGAGTATTTCTATAGAACAATGTTACTCAACTTTCAGCCCTGATATAGTTTCAGGTGGTTATGTGAGGCAGACATTGAAAGGTAGGTGGATATTTTTTTGGCTTCTAGACTTTGCTACTGGGCAGGACATATATGTGTTCTTAATCATGGGAATACACAATCTGGATGAGGCCCTTTATAATCTTTTCGGGCACAAATCCCATGCTTTGCTCACAAGGCTTTTAGGTGATGGGATTTTAAGGGAAAGGTGGACTGTCGAGCCTCTTTTGTTCCCAAAGCAGTGATTTAGCACTAGAAGGGGTAGTTGTTTCCTCTGTCACTGGTATTAGCACTTTCCAACTTGTACTAGGAAATTGGGTGGTCGATCAGGGCTATGCCACATGGGGTCATCCTTATTTTAGAGGGTTTTTGTTGGGATAGTAGTGTTCTTTTTTCTTCTTTTAATATCTTTAGATTAAAATGGTGTGAAGGCATGGTCAATTAAGTTTTATTAGATGAATTAGTAACCCAACACATTACTCTTTGAATGATTACACTAAGAATTATCCAGAAGATAAGAAAGTCTAAGAGTAAGGGTTATAATAACATTCAAGAAAATTGGATTCAAAATCTTCCTTTAATATTTCTTGTGCATCAAAACCTCCCCTTCTAAAGTTAAAATGACTAGGTTATGTACATTGGCAAAATTTGTCATTTGACTTAAAAATTTATCAAAATTCTGGCATAGGTTAAGGAGACAGTACAGTAATGTAATGCGGGAAATTTGAAATTTAGGGCATGAAAATGTACCATATTTGCATGTTCGGACCCCCCAAACTTATCAGGAACCCCATCCCTAGGGTGACAAAGAGTGAGGTTGAGTAAGAATAGGCAATTTTAGTATTGTGAGCCGGTAAGTGCACAGTCTGATGTTTGAATCTCTAAATCATAAGTCACCTAAAAGTGGTGGTAATAGTCTTCCTAATAGAACTCCACCTTCTTGTCCGTCGTGGCCAACATCTGCATCCAAAATAGCACATAGAAGTTGCAATCGTTTGATCCTGGTCGTTGTTGTGGGCACCTATGGAAAAACTATGGATTCTCAAATTTGAGGCCCTCTTCTAAAAGTCCCCTGTCAAACATTTGTTTTAGCTTGACTATTTTTGTAGCCACTTATGATGCTTTGTTTGGTGACACTTTTGGCTATTTTACGCAGAGGTTCTCTTTTTAAGCTAAACTGAGCATCTGAGCTATTGTATAGGATCTTCGTTTCACTTTTTATGTCTAATGATAGAAGTTTTGAATATGCATCATGTAGAATGGGTACAAATATGAAGCATGGGAGGTTGTACTTTGATGATCGATAAGTCGTTAGAGCTCCCCTGATTCTTTGTTATATAAAATGTCCCAATGATGTCATAGTAGGCCATGTAGACATTGTCCAGCCTATAAGATAAAAGCAACTAACAGACTATCATGACAGGATTTGTCATATAACCTCCTATCTTTAGTATCTCACGTAGGTCAGGATAGAGGACTTGGACATTGTCCCATTCGATTATTGCAATGATGTTGTCTTCTTGTGGTGGGAGTTCCTTCATGATGAATGTCATATCTTCTAGACATAGTCCATAGCAAGCATCCTTATCAAAATTGTCATATGTTGGCTATATCAGACTTTGGGTGTTTTTTCTACTATTATTTCAGGTTCATTATGACCTATCATCTCTCTTTTAGCCTCTTCTTTGTCACCCCTTGGTTGGACATGGTAGGGGCTTCGACTTCTTCATCATGTGACGTGTTCTCCTCATCTTCAAGTAAATGGGTATCTTTCTAAGGTGGAGAATTGGTTGTTGTTCTTGGCAGGGAACCCATGATTGTTGTACCCAGTGTGTCATAGGAAGAAGATGTATTGTTGATATATATAAAAAAGGGTGGAGGTATGTTAGAATCCATGGTTTTGGCTTCTATTTCTTTCAAGGATGGGATGGGAGGGGTTGATGTTGTTGGTTAAGGAGGGGACCATGGCTATGACAGAGGAGGAGGAATCATCAGACTATTTGTACTTTCATCTGGAGGTAAGGTTTCAACTTCTTTCTCTAAGTTTCTCAGTTTCTCACTCCATGTAATCTTTTTGAGGATAGGTACTAGAGTGTACATCCTGTGGGGGATGTCTTCCATGCTTGCAATATACAAGAATCACCTATTCTGGATGACTCGGATGACATATTTTCCTCATTGAGTGAGGAAATCTTCAATTGCATTCTACTCAAGAAGGAGTCCCCTGTTTATTGCTTCAATCGTCTGCAACGCAACGAATGCACTATCCCTCGATTTTGGAGTTTACTGGGGTATGCTGAATTTAATGTAGATTTCCCTCTAGTTTGGATGATACCATCCACTTACACCTTGCATTAGACATTTTAGTCGTGTTGGGCATTCTTGTATCATCATGTTCTTTGGCATCTCGAAGACCATCCTTCCATGTGGTAGGTATTTTGCGCAGAAGTTGTAAGTAAGTACCTTCCTTATGGAAAGATCTGACATGGTGAGAAGTTAGTGGTTGAAGGCCTTAAATGGTAAAGTTATGTATTGAATCTTCTTTGTCTTTTGTAGTGCATCTTTTATCTCTTCAACTGACGGTGAGTTGATTTTTCCTTGTACAGTTGGGCTGCCAATGTAGATGTGGCATTGAAAGCCGTGCCTATTTTGTCTTTGTATGTGTATTTTTCAATAATAGTTCTACACAAGACTTTGAAGAACACTCTGTTGATGTTTTCCTTATGCCGAAAGGTTGAACACAAATCTTCCTTGGTCAGATTATATCTATTGTTTTTGTAGATGAAGTCTTTTCTGAGTTCATTATCATCTATAGTGTCAGCTAGGACATGAATGTTTTGTAGGAGCATTCCTTGTACAAATGGCATATCCATATCCTTCATCCTACAGCAGTAGTGGTAGTGTTGTCGGGCTTAGATTGGTTGTAAGTGGCTGCTCGGGAAACACATGGTTGTTGGGTTTTGTTGGTGCATTGTTGAAAATCCTATGCATGTTTTCCCCATCTCATTTAGTCGCCTACTCCTTGATTTCTTCAACAATGTGAATTGTATGTACACCACCTTCAATGGGTATGTATAATAGCATTTCATTGATGAAGTCCTCATAGTTTGTCAGAGGTGGTTGGGCTCTATAATTAAATTGAGGGTCCATATTTGTCATTATATCTTCACTTTTTTCATGTGCCTCCTCCCCTGCTACTGGAGATTTGAGGATGACATCATTCTTGCATGTTTCTTTGACATTTGTGGTGAGAATGGTTTGTTTTGGAACTTTCTGGGCACCTTGGTCTTCTGCTTCTCGAGGTCCCTATTCCTCGTTGTTGTTAGTGGAGTGCCCTGGTGAGGATGGGGAGTTGGCGTGTTCTGTCTCCCCAATGGGAACTTCCTAGTTCTTTGTTGACTCCTTTTCACTCTCTTAAGAAGATACTTCTACAGTGGCTTCTTCCTCAGTAGGTGGTGCAGTCTTGCAAGCACCATGTATGCCTTCAACTATACGTCAGTGTCTATGTTTGAAGGTATAGCTTGCTTGTCGTTTAGTCATTGTTTCTTTGGCGGCTGCTCTTTGTGGGATGGTGACGTCACTGATGCCTCCTTCGGTTGCATTGCCTTGGTGATTAAACTCTTTTTTTCTTTGCATAATTCATCATGCTCCTATAGGAGGAGTGTGACTTCCCTCATCATTCCCATCAATGCCTCCATCACATACATTTGATTTGCAGCCAAAAATTGCATTTGTTGTGGTAGGCTCAACAACGATTGGATATTGGTGGTTATCTTGTCTACCTATAAGGTTAATGTAGACATAGTCACAATTAAAATTGAAATATTTAGAGTTGAAGTTCAGACGATTTCACAGAGGTCATCTATCTCCTTCCCTATCTCCATAAATTTACCATGGTAGGGGCTCATCAAGGTTGTTCTACATGTCTTCTTGAGCTTACCTCCTACTCGGGTGCCTTGGTTCAGACTAAGAATCATTGCCTTCTGATTGTTTTACAGCTTTGCTTGACCTAATGATTCGATGGGGTCACCTCTCTGTTAGACACTTCTTTTGTTGACGGTTCAGCAACAACTATGTTGTTGGTTGAGTGGTTCTCCCCCTTTGTTCTACACTTTCTTTGTTGACCCCATCACTGGATGGAGTATCAACTTCCTTAGAGGTAGTGTCGCCAGATGCCACACTCACATTGGTAGAGGGCTCTACAGTCTCCAACTCCTGGTGTTCAGGCCCTTCATACATCTTCATTATAAGACCTATAGTTATATGTACAGAGTTGGCCATAATGTCATCATTTATATTTATTGGAGTTTTATCTTCGTGTTGTTGTGATACCTCTGACATTGCAATGGAAGGTGACACCCTCAGGGTTTCTGGTTGTTCTATCTCTAGATTTATTACCTCTGATGTGGGGGACGGCTTCCTCTTAGGCTTAGATGCCATTTTCTTTATCAATTGTAAGATAACACTTTTCTTTTTCGGCCTTGCAACCGTGACTTTTAGATGCTTTAGCTGAGGCTTGGATGATGTTTGTTCATTTAGTTGGGGAAAGGGTATTGCTCCTTTCATCATTTTTAGGATCTCATCCTCCCTAAATAGCAATTTTTCATAGTCATGATTTCACATTTTAGGTAGGGGAAGGAAATCATTGTGTCTGCAAAATGTATAAAAGTATTTATTCCCTTCTATTCTTAGAATGTTGGCTATCATCAAGTATTTGGCATCTATCACACTATACCCATCAATTTTGTTGAAAAATCTAATTCCTGGAGTAGTCTATATGATAGGTGATATAAGTAATTAATCCACCCATGCTGAAGTCACATGACCCCTCTAGGCCAACTACAGCTTCTAGTCTGTTTATCAAGACTCTCCCAATCTTGATTGCCTTCTTTTTCAGGATGCTCCGGAGGATGTGCGAGTCTATTTTGGTCACGTTTCCAGTGTCAATTCTGAAGAAGAGGGTATTGTTTAAGAGTTTGTGTAGTATGCACATCATCCCTGAGTGCACTTGTGTAGCTTTTGCCTGCTCTAAGCTGAATTTGTACTCTCTAGTAGTTTCTCCCATGTTTTGTCAATGTTGAAACCCCAAACCTCCCTGTCTCCTCTTGCTTTAGTGGTGTTCATGTCTTGATCGCCAGAGTTAGTAAAGATAGAGTTCAGCCATCTTTCAGTGATTAAGCAGTCTTTTTTAGTGATCCAAACTATCAATTTAAAGTGTCCTCCACACTCCTTGGCTTCATCATTAGTAACTATCTTCTTCTTTAGGGACCGCATGAACTCTAGAGAGAGTTCGTCATATGAGAGGTGGTTGTTGAAGCAGGTTTTATAAAGCCATGCGTTCTCTATGTGTTCTTTCACCCTTTCATATATATCCAATTTTTTTAGGGTGTCCTCATCTCCAAACCCTAAGGCCTTGTGGTTTTTGTTGTTGCACATATCCTTTTAGGCATCTAGATGTTCGTCGTCTCTAGATAGACACATGTTGTCAGGCTGGCCTTTGTAGACGACTTCTGCTGCTTGTGGATTTGCCCTGGGGAAAGGCTTAGTTGTAGTTGCATATTCTAATTGTAATGGAGTCAGATCTCTTGTATTGGTGGGTCCCAATATCCTTGCCAATTTGGTTGACCTTTCCATAGCAGGTGAACTGGGTGCCCTCCTCTTCTTTGGGTGTTGTATTTCTTTGGAGGATGCATACTTAGAGGCCTCCAATCCTGTTGTTGAATTAGAACTGGAAGAATCATTAGTGTTGGATGATTCTTCATTATTGGAGGACTCCGCGGACATGTTCTCTCCTTGATATTGCTCTCTATCTCATGTACTGATAGGGGTTGACTCCTAAAGTAGGTTGGTACATTCTGCTTTGTCTTCTTGGTTGATTGGTACTCTGATTATAGTAGCCTTGTTGGAACTTGACTTGGTTGGGCTACCTACCATTTTGAATTTTTAATTGTGATATAGATATTGGTATACATCTTGCAAAATTTGGCCAACAATTTAAAATAATAAAGTACAAAAATTGCACAAGATTGAAAATGGATGGTCTCAACACTCAATGTTTTCAGAGTCCAACAATCAATGGTTTTAGGGAGGCTAGAGAAGTTGACCAAGGATTGGCAAAGAAAAACATGACTAAAGATCTGATGGTTCTAATCAGAAATGGATTTTAATAGTCATGGTCAAAATAACCAATCACTCATCCAAGGTACAGAGCTCTACAAACTGAGGGCTCAGGCAAAAAATCGATGGTCTAACTAAGTCTGTTATGGTTAAGGAAACTGGTAGTTATGTGAAAGAAAATATTTGATGGTTTGGTTCTAGGTAGCCACCAATTGTTCAAAGAGTAAAATGGCACCTAGTACGTAGGGGAACATAAACCGATCGGTAATAAACTGAAGGAGACAAGGATTAGCGATTTGATGGTTCTACACAGTGAAAGGACAAAAGTTCAAAGAACCTATGGCTACACCAAGGTGGGAGTCTAATGTTTAGATGGTTCTAAATCTAGGGGGATATCTTAGAAGATTATCAATTGTCATTTCATTGAATGACATGTTTCCACTAAACTTGAAAATACTTTTTTGCATTGGTTCTATGACCCTAACTGCTTTGTTGTTTTGACTTGGAAATTTGAATGATGATCATAACCTATCTTGCCACTATATTTGCACATGTTTGATAAATTAGCAAGATATCTATTGAAGATGCTTATGTTTAACCATCAGGACACACTATTCCACTTGGGGTGTGCTTTACCACCTCTTTATATACAGGGTCACACTTTTTTGCCTAGGGTGAGCTATTCCACCCTTCCATGTTTTTATGCCAATGACACGCTGGTGTCTTGGCCCTTCTATATCTATGTTTACTCTAAACTTATCTTCATGTGAATGTATTGGATTATTCTTAACTTGGTGGAATGATATATTATGGTAAGACTTATTATCTTAGATGTTGTGCTATGAATTTAAATGCCTCATCCTCTTGAACTTACCTAACATTATATGTCCCCCTCTTCATGGGAACATCTCTTTTAGACTTGTAACCCGCTAAATTTCCCAAAATGTCATTATGCGTACATACTCAATATTTGTTGACCCTTGCTTTTGTTTCTTATCTTCTAGGTTATGTTCCCCCTCCACCCAAGTGTAGGTTCCCATGATCATGTGTATGTTAGGATAGCTTGATTTAGGCATGTTCCCCTCTACTATTGGGCTCTTGTATAAATTTAATGTAATATTTCCATCTTTGTGTAACACCTTTAGGGTGAGAAGAATATGTATATTGATCAATTTGTAACTTTGTAAATAGTTATGCTTTCAACTTCTTAATCTTTCATGACTCATTTCTTACACTATTTGAGTGGGCCCACTATCGAGCCCCACCCTTTACAACATGGTATCAAATCCTAAGCAGTTGCTGACTTGACAATTTCAAGTTACTCCATGTAGTTCCTTATTTAGGTGGTTATGTAACCCTTTGTAGGTTGATAGGTATACTTGTCCCTTAATCATGAAATACAAATTAGGATTTGAATCCCTGGCTAATTTGGTCACTTCCTCTTCCTAAACTACCTATGTGGTTGAGACTAGTCCTTTGTAGCCCTAAACATTCCTAACCTCTTTATGGAGGTAGTGTCTTGATAGGATGTAGTGTAATCTATGAACAGAGAGAAGAGAGGAATGGTGGATGTCATTCCTTTAGGATATAATATAAGTTGGCTATGTATATTAAAAAGCAGTTTCCCTTCCTAATAAGTTAGAGTTGCTTGTAATTTGTGTTGATGATGCATGAAAAATTAAATACTTCTAGCATAATGAAGTTTTAGTAGGGAAATAACATATGATTAGTGTAGTCGGGTTATGGACGTGTTGGTCCGCGAATCAATTTAGCACCATTTCAGTTTCAATCACAAAGTCTTCATCGTCAAACTTAATTTCATTATCAGAATATATGTACAAAAAGAGAGCCTTTTAGATTTTAGCAATGGTTATTTGAACCAAGTCACCACCACATGAAAGTTTGTGTAGTAGAAAAACTTTTAGTGTACAAAACCCTTGAGTAGCATGACTGGTTATGAGACTCTAAGAGTAAGTGTGATTTAGTGAGTACAAATAAGTCGTAGATATATATGATCCAGTATATCTACCACTATTACCTCTCTAATTGATTAGTTTGGTCATGATTTAGTCCTTTTAAGTGGTGGAGTGTTGTACGCTCACTATGGTATCTTAATTAAAGGAATAATCAACATCGATAGTTGTTGTTGTAGATCCTACTTGGGTAACTTCTAGTAATACTGTCAAACAAATGTAGGTACCACATAACTAAGTTCAACCAAAAAATATTGTTAATTAAACTACCACAAATGTTACATGGATAATTAAAATAAGTATTAACATTTATCTTCACGTATTTACTTATCACATCTTAGTGAGGTAACTTAAGAAAAAGATCAGTTCCTTAAATTTTGAACTTAAGGATATATGTTCCAAATTGCATTCAAATGAATGGTATGGACTACCCTACTACATAAACTAGGTTAGACACAATGAGGATGTAAGAAATGAAAAAAATAAGCATGCATCTTCCTCTTATGATAACAATAAAAAAAAGTTAAAATAAATTAGGTATACCTTATACAAAATCTTTGTAACTACAAGTGTTCCCTAAAACATGAATAATTAGTTAGTTCAATAAGTTTCCCATAATACACTAAAATGCTCAAATTTGACTGGTAGAACATGTTTTGAGAGAAAGAAACCTATTTTAAAAAAAATGATCACTCATGTGTGTGATAGAAAATAGGATGTTGTAGTGAACCTAGGAATCACGTTTGAATCTCATGATAGTGATAAGGGTATAGTGGAACCATCAAAGTGTGGGTAACATTAATTGACATAATATGTTATGATAATAATATGTCTTTGGGTAAACTCCCTAGTTCAACCTAAATTAAGTCAAGGATATCAGAGACATTTTGCTTGATGTGTTAAAATTGAACATTAAATATTTACTATGTGTGATATATGGGGTAGTACACTAGGATATGCTACACTAAATGAACTAGAAAATTATAAACTCGTTGGGAAGCATACATTCATATACTATGCTTTTATTCATTGGATTTTGGGGGGAAATCACATTTGAGTGGTGGAGTGTTGTAAATAGTCAACTCTGAGTATATGTCTTAATTTCCCTTTCCTTAGGTCCACCCTTAATTATATGAGTACTAAATCAATATTCCCTATATTAGATTAATTAGGAGTGATTGGATTCAAGAAAATATAAAGGCAAATAACATATTAAATAATGTTAATGACTAAATTACTTACTCTAATTTGTCAATCTAAAAGCACCATTAGTCTAATTGATAAAATAGATTCAATAAGCATTACATCCACTTAATTAAGAAAGGGATTAATACATAATTGAATACTAACTTGCAAGTAATAAATAAAATATAAAATATTATCAAAATATGAAATTAAAATTAAAAATGGGATTCTCACATCTTGTTTAGTCAATACCCCAAATTTCATTCCAATGGGACATTGTTTCCATCATTCTATTTATTCAATTTATAGGCATTAATGAATATCAATTTGATTCATATTTCATCTATAACCTAAGCTGAATTTACTTTGAGTCATAACGTCTTCGACCAACGACCCTTCCCTGACCTGTGTGTTCATTGTTCCTATACAGCAGACTCAACGGCTAGAATGGCTTCTGACCATTCCCTCCATATTCCTCGTATGCCTCCCTCTCCTATATCCCTCCTCTGTTCCCCCATCTCCCATCATATCCTCACCTGACCCCAGCCAATGATGCTCACTCTCCATGCACCTAGTAGTAGTGCGGCAAGTAGACTACCACCCTCCCCCTTCTTCTCTTTCTTCATCCTCTCTATTGTTAGCTCAAACTCGATTTGTTCCACTGTTAAGAAGATCAAAATTCCAAGCCATCACCACGTATTTGATAGATGCCCAGTGGTGAGAAAGCAAGAAGCTTCACCTACACCCTTAGACTTGACAGATACTAATGCATTGATTGTGTTCCACACCCCCAACCTCTACCACCAATGAACAACCTTCACTTGTCCAGTGTGGTCTTCTTCCACCGCCATCACTTCTTCTCTACCGTTTTATTCCTCCCTCACAACATGTAGATTTGTTGTCTTTGTTTCTGTAATGGCCAACAGATGATATGGTAGGGCTGCATTCTCTATCACAACATAGCCATTGTAGGGCATCTTCACCAATTCTGATAGCCACCAACAAAAAAATGATTTGCTTGTCCTTCCTCCTTGCGCAAAGTATTTGAATAGAGAAGTAATCATCTCCACCTACCGTAATCACTGATGAGAGTCCTTGCATGACCACAAGTCGTGGTTCAATTCTACCTTCACCACTGTTGGAGTCAGCATCGCCCACCATGAACCCCGACCTTCTTTTGCCTCCACCCTTTCCCTACAGCGACAACAATACCACAGCTCCCCCAACCATGCTACCCCTAGTAGAATCGATGACCTATATACAAAGCCTCTATAGAATCAATGATCATTGTAGGTTGGAGGCGGCCTTCATCCTACATTTTTTGAACAAAAGCTAATACAAATGAGAGTGAAGCAAACAACTTAGCTTGCATCTTGCTCATGCACTTCATGGATTTGTTTGGAGTTAAGAAAAGGGCTTACACAAATGTCGATCCATCCTTCAAGAAACCCCTAGATTTGCTGTGTTGAGGTTGAGGTGGATGCCACTAGGTTGTGCTATTCCATTACGGCACACTATTCCATCCATGGTGTTCTTTTTCACTTCGTTATATACATGGGTGCGCTTTTCTGCCCAGGGTGTGCTATTTCACCCATCCATATTTTTAGGCCAATGACTCAGTGGTGTCTTGGCCCTACTATTGCTATCTGTAATCTAAATATATCTTCTTGTGAACGTATTGGATTATTCATTACTTGGTTAATGATAAATCATGGAAAAACATATTATCTCAGATGTTGTTCTCTAAATTTAAATGTCTCATTCTCTTGAAATTAATTATCTTGAACTTACCTAACTTTATATGTCCCCCTTTTCATGGTAACAATTCTTTTACACTTGTCACCCACTAAATTTCCCAAAATGTCATTATACGTACATACTCAGTATTTGTTGACCCTTACTTTTGTTTTCTATCTTTTAGGTTATGTTCCCCTTCCACCTAGGTGTAGGTACCCTGGAGGACCTAGATTGAGGATGATCATTTGTATATTAGTGATCTTGAGGATAGTTTGAGTTAGCCATGTTTCCCTCTGTGACTAGGCTCTTGTTTAAATTTAATGTAATATTTCCATCTTTTTATAATACCTTTAGGGTGAGAAGCATATGTATATGGATCATTTTGTAACTTCGTAAATGGTTATACTTTTGTTTCTTAATCTTTCATGGCTAGTGTCTTACACCATTTGAGTGGGCCTACTCTTAAGTCCCACTCTTTACATTAGATATAATACATATATCAGAAAACCAATTTGGTTTCATGCATAAAAGATCTAAAATATGTGGTGCAATCCTGATAAGGTGGTTGATGTGGAAGAAAAATGAAAATAAATGAGATTTCATGATGGTTTTGGTTGGTGGAAAAACCTTTGTGATCAATTGTAGAGGGAAGTAATTTATTTGGTATCGAAGAAAAAGGATGTCTAAATCTATAACATCTATTTGAATTAAGGAATGTATGATAGCTAAGTGGTGAGTGTTACAACTCTAGGAGGGTATATTGGAAGATTTTGAATTACAAGTGTGGTACATCAAGGATCAACTTTTAGCCCCTATTCATGTGTTCTTGTAAGGCCCCTAAACTTGCTTAAAGAGTTGAATAATCTTAATTATCATAATTTAATTATTATAACCCTAATATAACCTTGTTATATTCTTTGAAATCATAAGACAAGCTTAAGTTTCAAATTTGGTCCAATTTGGACA
The DNA here is from genome assembly GCA_963693085.1 of Alisma plantago-aquatica. Classification (NCBI taxonomy): domain Eukaryota; kingdom Viridiplantae; phylum Streptophyta; class Magnoliopsida; order Alismatales; family Alismataceae; genus Alisma; species Alisma plantago-aquatica. The sequence goes on from OY856415.1 coordinate 134,760,040, forward strand.
CTATTTGAGCAAGTTACGCAATTTTATGCACATTTTGGACTTTTCTAACAATTTACCCAATTGAGAGGTTTGCTTTGCAATTTATCAATTTCATTATGTTTCTTGTATATTCTCTCATTATTCTTGAGCTTTTTGATATGGGGCTCCTATTTAAACCTTGGTTTGAAGGTGTTTTCCTCAAGGGTATTTTAGGGTTTACCCCTTCATGGATGAGCTACCTTTAGTAGCTATCAACTGATGAATTATTTGTTTTTCTTGGAAATTCAAGAAACAAGGGATAATCATGTATCTTTGGATGGTGGGGGAGCTGCTTGTGTGTGTCCTTGTATATTATTAATAGTTTAAGGACATGGACACTTGGAAAGATACTAGAACTTAATATTTTTCTTTTTCTTTATCTTAAAGTTTCATATACTTATCCCTAAGCACCCAAACAAGTCAATTTCTCTCCATCACTTCCCTCCTTATATGAACCTCGTTCTCCCTCTATGTTGCTTCTAATTTCCTGTCTAAGGAAGAAGAAAGTGGGGATCTTCTTGGAAAAAGAATCTAGGGTTGCTATTGACTTCCTTTTAGGGTTTGAAAAGCTTCCTTCTAGTGATCTTGACCTAAAAGAGTAAGAATCCCCTTATTTCCTCCATTTTTTTTATCCTTCCTCCTACCTTTCTTCAGGTCGGAACCTTGTTGTTCCATGGTAGAAATTGCTCTAAAGCTCTAACACCCTACCTTTCTTGCTCCTTATGCTTAGGGTTTGCTCATTTGATGAAGAAAGGTGCTAGATGGATGAGTTCACAGCTTATACTTGAATTTTCTACCCTACCTGCTCTAGTTTTCATCTATTTGGGATTTCATCTTCTTATTAGAGGCAGGTTTTATAAATTGCTCTACATTTATTGCTTACCATAAGCTTTCTAGCTCATATTCTTTCTTGAAAATGATGATCCATGCCCTAAAAAGCTATGCTTGACTTGGATTTTGATTTTTATAATGTTCCCTGTTCTGATTTCAGTTCTAGATGAACATGTGATCATGTGTACGTTATTCTTAAGATATAATATGAATTGGATCAGGTTGTTTTGACAACCTATGGTGCTAAGCACCTATCAATTAATGGTCAATTTTAGGGTTTAAAGTTGATTTCTTCTATAAACACATGACTCAATGGTGGTACTATTGCAACAACCAATGGTGTTGCCTTTAGGATAGTTGATGGTGGTGAACAAGGGTGGCAACTGACGTTCACCCCTTAGGTCAGGTTTTGGCCTAATTAGAAGCTTAGTGGTTAACAACTAAGTACCCTAATGATGCTATCAATCAATGGTGATATTAGTTTGACATTTGATGGTGAGTAATAAATATAATGTTGATTTAACAACCTATGGTGACTTAATGGTCACAGTGATGGTGAATTAGGTATCCAAAACCTATGGTGAGTTAATCATATATTTTTAGCATCAATTAATCCTTAGACCAATGGTTTCTTGGGTCACTTGATGCAATGGTCAGACCTATATTGTAATTGATGGTTTAACATAAGAACTTGACCTAATGGTCAAGACCTAATGTTTATTCCTCCAATAAAGTGGAATGATGTCTAATGTAATATGTTGGTCCTAATAATGTGATTTAATGGTTTACTTTATATGATCAACTTAAGGAGCTTACTTGTTGACAATGGATGGCTTTTTTAAATGAATAGTCGGTTGTGGGTTTTACCCTATACTCTCAACAAAACCCTTATTGTTGTTAATCAAAGGATGTCTAGGGTTAAATGGTGACTTTATAGATCACAACTCAATAATATCATAGATGATTCATTCAAGGTGTTTACTTCTGTAAATGACCAATGGCTTTACCTTTTCCACATTTCATGGTTAGAAGTCGATGCCTCAATATTCCCATTGTTTTGGGTGAAGCGTGTAGTGTAATGTTATGATTCAAATGATGAGAACTTGATGGTTCAATGCCTTAAACTTGTAGTCTTACCCTTCCCTCATATGATTATGATTTACAATCACCATAATAAATTAATGGGTAACCCTAAGGAGGTATAGCTTGCTATACCTAGCTTTAATATAACTAAATGATGGTAATTGGGATATGAATATTCCTTGAATGACTAATACAATCATAGAATACTCTCTTATTGTTGTTGAAACCCTAGTATGCTATAACCCGATGGTTACACCTTTATTTATGTGTGGGTTCATACTTGAGAATAGTATGCAATGTGATGGTGATGCTTCACCCTATGCATCCATGATCCAATGGGGATGTTATGAGTTAGGGTTTGGGTATGAGTGTTGATTAGTAACATTAATATACTTTATCTTGTTGAACCTAACTCTAATGCAAATAGATAAAGATGTGTATCCATGTTTAACCTTCTTATATGATGGCATGATGGTGAAATAACCTATTTAATATGTTCATAACCTTAATGTGTTAATTGGTGGTTATCATATCCACATGGTTGATACTTTCTTATTATAAAAATGTGCATTATGAATATTATAAAGGTTAATCATATCTAAATTCCTTGCATGTTGATGTGATAAAGGAATGTTCTTAATGTTAATATAACCATGCTATGATTGTTTATGAATACCTCCCAGCTTATTAATGCAATATTGTGCTAATACGGTCTATTATATGTAAGTGATGTTGTTGAGCCTTGCTATAAGGCATGGAAAGATAATGATGATCTTGCAGGGAATAGTATGATGGTCTTAATGACCTTTGGGCACGGTTGAGCCTTGAATGAGGTGTAATGCTCTTGTGTTCATAAGGGTTGATACCCTATAATATTGTGAAAATGATTTATATCTCGTGATAGTATGATGACTAGTGTAGCCTCATGAATGGCAAGTGAATATTACCATTTGATGATGAGATGAGAAATTATGTTTCAAACGTTTTATATCTTTTGAAGTTGTGATATTTATATGCTTGCTAGAAATGAATTAGGGTTTGTATGTCCACTTATTTGATGCAGCCTTAATTCACCCAATTGGCATAACTAATCAAGTAAAACTCTAATCATGTAGTGCCCTATGAAATAGATCCATCTGAGTGTCAGAACTTGCCAGATGGTGAAATGAGTATTCCTAAGGGAAACTCAGAGCGCATACTGATGAGTATGCGGGGTGGTTGTCATCCTAAATTCAAGGGTTTAGGGAGGATGACTGCGGTCATACCTAGCCCTCGGTTTGAGAACAACTAGAGTTGTATCTTGTTGATTATATATGTGATGAGATTGGAGGACAACTACAGTTGTTCCTCAGATGATAGGGTATGCGTACCCACCTACTTTCACTAGTGTCGTGACCTATACCAAGGACAGACTAGGTTGTTAGCAGCTTGACCTTATGTGTCATTGTGGCAGACCCGTACTAATCAGGGGAGGAGAAGATCTTAGGAGTCTGACTCTTCCTAGATCTTGTATGGCACTAATTGTGACCAAGCGGTGGTCAGTTGGAACTTGAGTGGTATCCTCAAATTACTCAGGGTTTAATAAAAGATGCAATATAGCCATGTAGCATATTTATTTAGGGTTATACATGACGTTTCACATTGGATGATAACCCTTATTTGTTATATTTACATAAAGATTATGCTTAGTGCAATTAAGAGATAGTAGATATACTTAGGTTGAGGATATGCTTAAGATTGTAGATGTGTACATACAGTAGCTATGCTTATGTTGATAACTATACTGCTACTGCTGATTATAATCATGATGCTAGCTATCTCATGTTGTTAGTTATGTTTAGCATGCTAGCCATGCCTTTATAACTAGAGATCCATATACTGCTAATTATGCTTATCTAGATAGTTTTGCTTATGTTGTTTGCTCTTCTTATGATGTTGATATGTTCAACCTGTTAGACATGTTGATTTTGTTAGCTATGCATATGATACTAGACTTATTCATGATGTTAGAGATGCTCATGTTGCTAGACTCCTTTTATTTTTAATAGGGATATGAGAATAGTCTGGCTAATGAAGATAGTTATTATCTGCTCTTTAATGTATTTTTTTAATCATCAGTGTTGTTGAGCTTATTTGTTATATATGATTAAACCGCTTAAACTGTCTCACTAGCTAAAAATGTTGGAATCAACAAATGTTGTTGGAGGTTATATCTCTTGCTGGGACATGTGTCTCACCCTTGTGGTTCACGACATCTTTTTAAGTAATCGAAAGTGATGAAAAAAAACTTGTTGCAGCAAAGAGTAACTATAGTAATGAATCTTTGAGAAAGTTGATTAGATGTCTAGTGAGTCCTAGAGTCATCCATGTACTCTCAGGTCCGGGAAGGAAAAGTTTGCATATGGTATTTCAAATGAATTAGACTTTTGTTAGCATATTAATGCTTCTTTGTGTGGCATATACGAATATTGTTCTCCTGTGTATATATGTTGTGGCTAAGGAGATACAACAGTTTGTATCAAATTGTTGATATAGTATGGATAAAAGAAAGATGTTGGGCTCTTATTCAAATATTTCTGAGTAGGTGTTGATACTGAAATCAGTTTTAATTTACCCATATTTTTGGGTATGTTATTATAGTGATCGATTGTGCTTTATGTTTTGAGTAATCTGGTTTAGTGTAATGGGTTCTCATAAGTTGGTATCAAAGCTTTAGGTTTACTGAGTCTACTGGGACACTATGACTTAAGACTAGGATGATGTCTAAGTTTGGAACCTGACACAAGAACATGGTGCATACTGCCTAATCTCAGTACTTGGATGCCCTGGCCAGGTATTCAATTATTGAAGAAAGATAAGTATGGAACTCTTAGATTGTTATCTTTATGACTACTCTGATCAAGTAGTCATTTTGAGAAAATCTAAAGAGCATAATGAATATGAAATCATTGTATGAATATCTCAATCCTACCTTAAAGAAGATGAGAATTGCATCATAATCTATCAAAACTTGAATGTTTGGTAACTATAAGAGAAATATACAACACCATTAAATGTAAATCTGAATACAAATTAGAAAAAGTGGAGTTCTTGAAGATGTGATTCAAGAAGATAATAAAGTAAAAGACAGATAAGTATATGCTTATAAAGTGAATCCAGGTATGAAATCTACATAAGATGGAAAGAACTTCTATAACAAGTACAAAATGGGAAGATAAATGGGAACAATGACAAAGAAATAAGGTAGAACCTGAGTTAATATCAGACCAACCTATGTGTATAAGAAAGTGTTAACGTAAAATCAGCATGGCGTGTGAAAGAAATTAAAGGAGATGATCCGTGTCTAATGAAGAAAATGTGGAATATGAGTATTTACCTGTTGATAAGTGGTTGAAAAATATAATAAAATAAGAGAACGTACCCAAGTGTGATAAATAGTCATAAAGGAAGGAGTAATGAGATATGTTAATCATGATGATTCCTATGCTAATGGCAAGGAACCCAAAATGAAAAAGGTAAAATGATACATAAGAAGTTGTAACCTGCATAATGAATATAGAATCGGTTACCTTTCTACTAGTGACCCTTGAAAAATACTACTATGGTATGGGAAGTGTGTTTCACTTTGTGTCTTTCCTTTCTAGGGAACAGCTATCAAGTGGATCATTACCACTTGATATGTGTGGATTCATTGTAAACATGAGGGTGGATAGCTTACTATAGCATAAGGTTGTTTGGACTATGGTTCCAAGATCATAAAGTGGTGATGATTTTTCTTTTGAGCCTTCTAATAATTAGGAAGACTCCTCTTATATGTATTGATATTTGTTATGTTGGTAAAAGTAAATGATATAAGTATGTGAGTTTCTTATAGAACATGAGGTGGATACCAAGATAATGAATTCTAGTATCCAAGATGTATCAATAATATGAGAAATATGGGAAAGTTGGAGATTTTTATTAAATGAACATTCCAAGTATTCCTCTCCTATATATATATATATATATATATATATATATATATATATATATATATATATATATATACACACATATATATATAGACACACACACACACATATATATATACACACACACACACACACACACATATGTATATATAGAAAGAGAGAGAGAGAGAGAGTTGATGATGATCCTATAAATGTTGTTTGGAAGGAAAAACAAAAGTTATTCTATAATGTTGTGTATGGTTCAATGATAGTTGGGCAAGACCACTATCAAGGATAGATGGTTGTTGGTCAATAGATATGTGATATTGTGTTCCTTTAAGATAAACCTATGATCAAATATAAATGCATAAGAATTAGATTGGATGACATAATTCACATGACCATGATGAGTTTAGAGTTATGTCCTTTAGACTAACCAATATACAAATAGAATTTATGAATAGGAGGAACAAAGTGTTCCAGTCATGTCATACAAGTTATATCAAGCTTTGAATGATGACATGTCGAAGTATTTCAAATATGGTAAAAAATATGATCAATATTTCTTCAAAAACCTTAGAGTTTTTGAAGCAGCAATAGCTATGACACAAGTTAAACAAGATTGATATAGGGTTGATTAAATGTCTTTGTGGTATCATGATATGTCTTCTAAGTAGGTTGTGTAAATCCTAGTAAGGTGAAGATAGTGTTATTGTTTCACCCCTAACAAGGTTGACTAGGAATGATGTTTCCTTGTATGGAATGATAGGTTCCAGTGTCATCATTTCTTTTGATGTTGAAAAAGAATTGACAAGTGTTCCAGTGTCAGTGTATCTAGAAGAAGAAAAAAAGGATGGATAAATCACCTTTTTTTTATACTTCAAGGAATTGTATGGGATACATGCCATGATTTGTAAAAAGCTAGCAAGTATGACTTTTGAGTAATGTGTTGATACAATACATATAATTTTAGGATGATAGCTAGAATTTAAAGTTGAACATTAAAACTAGAGTTGTACAGATGACACAACAAGTTTCTACATTCCATATTGAGAATGTCTTCTTAGGTGGGGGTTTTTGTGCTGACCCAAGATGAGATATGTATGAATGATGTGACATCACCATGATATGCAAGTAACCATGTGAAGGTAATAGGATGAGGTGTAAAGGAAGTACCCATCTTTGTTTACTTTGGATTTCGGGGGCGAAATCATTGTTAGGGGTTTATAGTTGTAAGGCCCCTAAACTTGGTTAATGAGTTGAATAAGCTTAATTATCATATTAAATTTTTATAACCCTAATATAACCTTGTTATATTCTTTGAAATCATAATACAATCTTAAGTTTCAAATTTGGTCCAATTTGGACATTGTTTGAGCAAGTTATGCAATTTTATGCACATTTTGGATCTTTCTACAATTTACCCAATTGCGAGGTTTTATTTGAAATTTATCACTTGTACTATGTTATTTGTACTATGGGGTGCCTATTTAAACCTTAGTTTGAAGGTGTTTTCCTCAAGGGTATTTTAGGGTTTACCCCTTCATGGATGAGCTACCTTTAGTAGCTATAAACAAATGAATTATTTGTTTTGCTAGGAAATTCAAGAAACAATGGATAAGCATGTATCTATGGATGGTGTGGGATCTTCTTGTGTGTGTTCTTGTATATTCTTAATAGTTTAAGGCCATGGACACTTGGAAAGATACTAGAACTTCAACTTTTTCTTTATCTCAAAGTTTCGTATACTTATCCCTAATCACCCAAATGAGCCATTAGCTCTCCACCATGTCCCACCTTCTATGAACCTCGTTCTCCCACTGTGCTACTGCAAATTTCCTATCCAAGGAAGAAGAAAGATGGGATCTCCTTGGAAAAAGAATCTAGGGTTGCAATTGACTTCCTTTTAAGGGTTTGAAACGCTTCCTTTTAGTGGTCTTGGCCTAAAAGAGTAAGAATCCCCTTCTTTCCTCCATTCATTTCTTTGTTATCCTTCCTCCTACCTTTCTCCAGGTCAGAATCTTGTTGTTCTATGGTAGAAATTTCTCTAAAGCTCTAAAACCCTACCTTTCTTGCTCCTTATGCTTAGGGTTTGCTCATTTGATGAAGAAAGGTGCTACATGGATGAGTTCACAGCTTATACTTGAATTTTCTACCCTACCTGCTCAAGTTTTCTTCTATTTGGGATTTCATCTTCTTATTAGAGGCAAGTTTTATAACTTTCTCCACGTTTATTGCTCACCATAAGCTATGCTAGCTCATGTTCTGCTTGAAAATGATGATCCTGCACTGAAAAAGCTATGCTTGACTTGGATTTCGGTTTTCATAATGTTCTCTATTCTGATTTCAGTTCTAGATGAACCCGTGATCATGTGTACATTATTCCTAAGGTATAATATGAATTGTATCAGGTTGGTTTGACAACCTATGGTGCTAAGCACCTATCAACCAATGGTCAATTTTAGGGTTTAAAGTTTATTTCTTATATAAACACATGACTCGATGGTAGTACCATTACAACAACCAATGGTGTTGTCTTTATGACAACTGATGGTGGTGACCAAGGGTGACAACTGACGTTCACCCCTTAGGTCAGGTGTGACCGGACTAAATCGCGCATCCAAAAGGAGCGGATTTGAAGTAGTTGGACTTTTAAATTACCCAACACTTAGGCCCCTGCAACGATGACGGGGTCCGAAGTAGTGATCGGGGTCAGACCACAGGGACAAGGGTGGTGGTGTTAAGAACTCGGAATCAACACATTACACTCCGGTTAAAGCAAAATGAGGATAAATTTCCCAAAGGGAACAACAGGCGAAGATCGAGAAAATAAAAGGAAACTATCTCCAACTGGAGCGACAAGGAAAAATTAGGTTTTTAAGCGTTTATCAGTTTTTTTAGGGTTTTTGCGCAACAGAACCAGAGAGGATAACACTATTGCTTTAGTAAGGAACGAAGGAGGAAACTTCGGTAAAACAAGTGGCAGCAGGAACATCCAGTACCCCTTCTCTCGAAGAGGGTACCTCTAACTAAGCACCAACACCTCTCTCAAGGTTGCTGGACTTGGGTTAGAGTGGAAAGATCACTAAAGCAACTCCGATCCTGGGTACTCTTGTACTCCTGTATCGGACCAAACACTAGAGCCACAACACCTCTCTCGAGTTGCTTCAATGGGAAACACGATTCGATAGCTAGTCAAAACATGATCCAAGCATACAAGCTAGAGTTCGGATGCTAAACAAAACAATCATCCAACAAAAAGGAACCAAACATAAAGCAATAGATATTTAAAGCTCCTATGATTCCACTAGAATAATCATTATATAAAAGGGGTATGGTTACATTGCGTAATTAAAGAAAGTAAATGACTGAAAAAGAAAGATAAGTATCACCTCCTTGATTTAAAAGAGTGACATGCAGCAGCGGATCCCTAAGATTCCTCTAGCCCGATACTGGTTTGGAGCTCTACCTGATAAGCCTGTGTCGGGCAACACTCCCTGTCGGGCGATAGACCACGATGGGCAAACATAACGGCCAAAGCGCTCTCGCCCGATAAGGTCGTGACGGGGTGCCACCCTCTCGGGCGACACACGGTGACGGGTGATTCGTATCGGGGCTCGGTATCGTGTCAGGCTAGAGACTGCTTAGGGTGTCGGGTTACTCGTATCGAGTGCCCTTGTTGGTCGATATCGGGATGCTGCGGTGACCGGGGCAGATTCTAAGTGAACCATTCCCGCCCTCTCGGGTCGGAGAAGTGCTCACCTAGTATCGCCCGGTGCACCTCTGGGACGCGACACGCTAGCTCCAGGTGCTTTCCCAAATTAGCTTTTACAAAATTCCGACCCATCCCATCGGATTCCTATAGCTGCTATTCATAGGCAGCGGTTGGGAGAAATTGTGGTTCTTTGGGTGCCACGTGTCCTCCATCAGCTCTATCATTGCGGATTCAGGGATGCCCGATATGCGTGTCGCCCGACACAAGGGTGTCGGGCTGTAAGCGTGTCGGGTGTCGTGACGAGTGGGCGCCTGCCGGTGGGTGGCTTGTATCGTGTGACACGCTTCAGTAGTCGTGGCGAGTACAGCTCCCTGTCGGGTAAGCAGCATATCGCCCATCATATCCTCCTTACGCGGCACCCCCGTGTCGTGCGGTAGTGTATCGTACTGCCATATGTCGGGCAACGAGTGTGTCGGCCGGCTGGTAGGAGGGTCGATGCAGGTAGAACACGTTCATAGGCCGGGACGGGCATTTTTGCTGATAAATGAGTCGAAAAACGAGGAAAACTCTGCAAAAGATGATAAAATTGAGTTAAGAGCGTAGCGTGGACTGTTTATTCAAAAACATGACAAAAAGGTGAGGAAAACAGTTTAAAAGGGGAGATTTGACAGCGAAATAAGGGCCAAAAACATCACAAAATTTGGTGTTATCAACTCCTCCAAACTTAGCATTTTGATTGTCCTCAATCAATCTTTAAAACTTTGTTTGTGATGCTTCTTCTTAACCGGTATTGTTTTCCGACCATGGGTTTAAGCGAGTATTGAGATGTCTTTAAAGAGAATACTGCCCGACCACGAACAACAAACTTTGCATTTCTTGCCTTATTTAAGCAAAAAAATTCTCTACAGCTTTGGTGAGACTTGGGTGCATGATTTTGAAGTTAGCTTTCACACCAAACAACTTTTGTAAACATAAAGTTGTGTGTTTGGGTAGGTTTAAGGCTTTTTGGGTTTTTCTTGTTTCCCGTCAGTCCATCCTGGTACGGGTCCGTTAGTGGGCGAGTGGTCCCTGCTGTCCAAGCCAGTTGGCTTTAGAGCAGTGATTTCACATCCTACGTACCACTTCCCCAGATCTACCATGCCTAAAGATGGGTACTTTTGGAGCACAAGTGTGTAAATATTTTTTTTCTTTTTCATTTGGCACAACTCTCATGCTTTTATTCACTCTCATAAGGCTATTCTCTCTTTTTGGAATTTTTGTTGGGTAAGGGAAAACAAGAGAAAATTTTTGCTATTTGGGCAGCTTTTTCCTTCTGCATACACGTCTCTTAGCTGTTGCGAGATTATTTTTCGAAAACAAATTGGTATGGAAAGTCGTAGTCTTTTGTTGTTTGAGGCTGCATTTTCAAAAAGACATAACAAAACATGTACCTCTTTGGACACATTGAAAACAAACTGGCAAGAAGTCGTATCATGTTTTTACTATACAGTGTTTTTGTACAAAATAAGCAAATTGTTTTAGCGAAATTTTTGTATGAGCATGTATATATGTATATGTACACATGTTATAGAAAAAGAACAAAAAGAACAAAAAGGGGTGAAGTTTGAAGAATTTTTTTTATACCTCCCTCACTAGTACATAGTACCCCCCCCCCAAACTTGCTCCACACTATGTCCCAGAGTTGTGTAGTAGATAAGGTAGGGTAATGTTAACTCAGTGAGGGTTAGCTGGTGAGCGCGCCTTTGCCAGATAGAATCTCCCACACATATTCTCCTCGTTTGCTGTGGTAGTTGATGTGGTGGAGCTGGTCAGGCGTCTCTTCATTCGATATCCATTCCAGCACGAAGATGTCGTAGTCGCTGGATAAAGGACTTTGTTGTGGACTGCAGTAGCAGAACTGGAGCTCGTCCCATTTGCTCGTTGTCATCTCCAGGAATGGTTGTATCAGCGCTGCCACCTCGTCATAGTATTTTTGTACTAAGTGCTCGAGGGAGGTCAACGCCGTCGATGTACACTGCACTGGATGATCTTTGTTGCTGTCTGAGTTGTTGTAGAAGATTCCTACTCGTTAGCGAGTGTACATCGTCAGGAGCATCCAGTGGTTATAGTACAGGATGGGTAGGAAGATTGTGTGTGGAACCCTGCGCTGCAACTCTGCCAGAAATGATTGCTTTACTCCTGATTCATCGGCAAGGCAGATTTCATTGAATAGCATTGGATGAGCTATGTATGCGTGTTCAAACTTCTTCTGTATGTATCGCCAAACATCCTCCTTCTTTTACCATGTCCCTCAAGTCGTTAATCGGGACTATGACACTGCCTACCTTGTAGATGACATATGACAGGGTAGAGTCAGCTAACTTCAGAAGAACTTCATTGACCTGCTCCTGCGTGAGTGTAGAGTAAGAGAAATGATCGAAGTTGTTGATCATTTCTTCTGATGTTTCAAGTGAAGTGGGGTCTTCGATTCCGTGTACTTCCCGTAGGATTTCTAACCGCTTGCGTGCCCCATAGATGTCTTCTTTTATCTCAGCTTCTTTCTCTGGAGTGTTGTTGGGTTGCGAAGATTCGTCTTCTTGATCACTATCTAGCAGCCTCTATGGTACCCCTGTGTCTTGGAAATAGCGCCTATCTTTGATCAGTAGCAATGCATATATGCCTCTGAGCTGGTAGAAGTTTTGGCCCTGGAGATGCCTTATGTATCCGAATATGTTGAGCATCTCCATGGCGCGCAAGACGATAAAGGTGTTGTTTCCGCTTCCCTCTTCTGCTTGGATAGGGAAGTCTCCGATAGAGAAGAAGTTCCAAATGCCGCTATGCCATTGGACTCCTTGCTTGATGGCTCGTAGAAGACGCAGCGGCAGAAGCCTGAGATGTTTGTCCTCCGGGTGAATGAAAATAAGACCTGAGCGTGGCACGTCCTTGTTGCAGTAGCTGAGGAGCTAGACGTCGTGGTACCGGAGGTCTTCCACACACAGGAACCACATGTTGTGGTGCTTGTACAGGGCCAACACAATGTCCGTGTTGTGCTCTTCGATGTGTCGCATCATGTTGGCCACCGCGATGGAGTCTGGTACTCCCATCATCAATCTTCTTGCCAAGGTTGGGGTGGCGTTGTATATTGTTCTCTGACCTATCCTGGTGTTGATATTATCTATTATTGCACCTTATAGGACCCTGAACAACTTCTTTCCGATGACGGCTGGCAAGCGGAATATGCTTCTGAGTGCTCCCTGTCGTACAGAGAAGTAGTCGTCGCTCCAGATGATGTCTTCTTCATTAGCCTGCGACCACAGGACCTTGTTCAGAAGCTTCTGGTCCCTGATCGACAGGTAGCCAATGACCCTTCTGTCGAAGTCGGCCATCTCGAAGGAAGGTATCTCTGACGATGTAGAGAATTCATCTTCCGTCGAGCGTCTTCCTCTGGGGGGGTTTCTTTCATTGGTGGCACATATGTCCCCCCCCCCGTCTCCCTTAGATTCATCAGAAGAGTCCTCCCCGACACTGATTTCTTCATTTGCATCCTCAACTTCGTCCAGGGAGACTGAGGGAGCTACTTTTTCCAGATTGCAGGAGCTCGCCTGTCCTGCTGGAGCTCCGTTGGCTGACCTTTGTGGCATCCCTTCCTCGGGCGTTGGGGATGGCTCATTGGAGGAGGAAGTGGACGACGCTCTTGATGAGGATGATGACGAGGAGGGTTGAGAGCCTGAGCCAGGAGGTGACGGAGACCTTCTCGGCTGTCTTGGGCACGGATGGTCATCCCCCCTGTTCAGCCTCTCCTTGATCACGTCAAGGCACTGGAGGGCCTGCTGAAGTGTGGCGTTGAGTGCCTCTAGTTGGCCGGGAAGACCTACTAGAGTCAGCAGTTGCCGCTCCTGGCTGTTCAACCTCTGCTGGAAAAAGGCAAACTTGTGGGTGAGCGAAGAAAAAGTAGCAGAGTGGTTTTCTGTTACCTCCCGCAATTTACTGAGTTCATTTCCCAGCATATGTCCGAGCGACGCAGGGGATCCTACAGATCTCCCTCACGTCCTCGCAACACTCCTCCCGCATGAAGATCTACCCGATGAGTGTGTTGCCTCACTCGGGGTAGTGTCGATCTACACTTTTCACAAGGTGGATGCTTCGGGGTGAGGCGTCAGCACTTTTGTGGTTGTCACTGCCTCGCCTTCTTGTTGTGGTGGAGAAGGTCACGGTGTGGTGGATGCTGCTCCACTTCTATGTTGTCAGTGACCTCCTCTGTAGCTTCTACGGGGGGCACCAGCAGCGATGTTGGCGTAAGCTGTGCGGCTCCGAGCTCCATCTTGAGGATCTCGGCAAACACCCCATTATTGGCGTCCGGCTGTACTTCTTCTTCTGCCTCTAAGGGCAACACAGAAGATTCTGGAGTTGCGGTTGTCTCTTCTGTGACAGCTTCCCTTGGGGCTTGTACGGTGGTTTCTGCCCCAGTTGTCTCGGCGACCTCGACGATTGCCGGTTCTTCTTCAGCCACGGTAGATATTGGCATGATTGTGGCTGGGATGGTAGGAGCGACGACAACTCTATCAATTGTTGTCGTCAGTGGCTCTGGAGCAGAGGGCGGCTCGGTAGGAGTTGTGGAAGATTTATCCTGCCGAGTGTCAAGAGGAATTGGTTCTCCTCTTGCAGCTGCCCTCTCTTGTATACTGGTGGTGGCAGCGTAAGCGGCTTTAACTTCCACCGCTTCGATCTCTGTGCTGGTGAAGACCAGCTTTTTTGCATCGTAGTTGGTGCAGCTAGGAAGAGGAAGGAGGGTGCTTGTTCTTGCGAATATGTAGAAGTAGCTTCACCCCTCCTTGATGATGTTGGCTCTCATGAGGAACTTGAGGTCAATCTTCTCGTTGCCCCTTGTCCTTGAGAGACCGCGGCTCCCATGGTATCCTAACCCAACCGAGATCAGATTGATGATGCCACCCATGCAGTACTCCTTGGTGGCATCCTTTATTGGGTGTAGCCTATTCAGCAAGAAGCTCCCCAGGTTGATCACCCTTCCCTCCATCACTTGCCACATGAGATGGATTTCTTCGGTGTAGACGTTGTTGGCTTCATTCTTGTTGAAGAGCAGGCATGCCACCATCTTGTACACTATTCTCCAGAAGCAGGAGTGCACCGCCGCCACCTTGCTTCCCGACTTGAATGATGACTCGCCGGTCAGCTTCCTCTAGAGCTCAACGGGGTTGAACCTATCTCCTTCGGTGATCCTTGCATCGTTGTTAAGTTGTTCCTTCTCCTCCTCGCTGGAAGAGAAGATCTCATTGAGTAGCTTTTCGGAGATGATGTGCTCAGAGTTGTATAGCCGCCCCTGCAGTCTGTCTGCTCTGTCGTATTCTTTGATTTCTTCGGGTCTATTCTGCACCCGGCGGAGAGATGACATGAACTCCCTGGTGAGTTCAGTGTAGGAGGCGAAGTGGCTGAAGCAGATCTTCCGTAGCCCTGTTGCAGCCAGGACATTTTTGAGTCTGTCGAATATGCCCAGCTGAAGGAAGGACGACTAGTGACAGAACCTGCTCAGCCTGTAGAGTTTTGTTGCCAATTCTGAGTATCGACGCCCATGCTCATCATCTCTAGGCATGAACCTGCCTGGTGTGTGATCCAGGGGTTCTCCCGTCATGGTTGAAACTGTTGTTGGGGTTGTTACTTCTTCCGTCCTTTCTCTCTTCTCAGTCGTGGATGGCCCAGCTGCCTCGAGATTTGGGTGTTTTTGCCTGACTCTCGTAGCTTCGGCTGTGGCCTCGGTGTCGATCCTCCAACCGTGTTCGTCAACTTGAACGACGGTTTGCTTTGTACGGGCCATTTTTGTTATCATAAGACAAGTTCATTAAGCAATATGAATGTTCCGATATTAGGTAGGTAAAAACTTAAAGTTGATATCGGTGTTTAAAACAAAACTGATTGAATGATAAGAAAAGTTCAGCCCGATACAAGAGCTACCCGACACATCCGTATCGGGCTTCAAAACTGAGCGATATCATGCTTGCCCAATATGCCTATGCTGGGCGATACGAAGCTTTCAAAAATCGTCATAGGCTCATGCCTGATACAACTGTCCTTAAGAAGGTGTCGCCCTCCGTTGGGCAATACAAGACTGGGAGACACGGAAAAAAATTGAACGACATAGCCAGTGCCTGATATGCTTCACGTTCAAGGCATGTCGGGGGACACAGTCACGTGATGAGAGGTGCCCGATAGGGTTGTTCTGACGGAAATCGTGTCGCCCGACAATAGAAACAAACAAAGCGATGCAGGGCTGGGCGACACGGGTATTGCCCGGTATTAGGTATCGGGCAAACGCGCGTCAAAGATGTGTCATGCGACACAAGGGTCGTGTCGGGCAAGAAAAATGATGTGGCTATCGGGCTATACCTTTGTTGTCTTAAGTTATCTTGCACCATACGAGAGCAGAAGCAAGATTGTGCGACACGGGAGCGACGAGAGAAGTTACAGCATGATACAGGAGTAGGTGAAAAGTAAATGCAGTAGCTCGATGCAGTTAAACCTCTGTACTAAATATAGCAATCCAAGTCGGGGGTAAAATGGGTAAAATAGGGGCGCGTGTCGGCCGTTTAGACAAATCATTCCCGAGACGAGCAGTCACATCCGTCTAATCAAGGGTAATTACTCATGCTGCCAGACACGGGTGCTCGCCGCTCGGGCGTATCGTCCGACACGACTCATGACTAAAATGCAATGCTCGATACGACATCGCCTGATACGGGTGTGTCTTGTGCGCCGCCTGAGTCTTTTTTCCCGATACGGTCAGGGAAAATGGTATGCTTGCTCAATACAAAGCTTCGGAACAAGATTCTTGATGAAAAACCAAAAATAAAGTGAAGGAAAAAGCAATTGATGGGTAAAACATCATTGGCGTAAGGTGAAGTTCCCATCCTCAGATAGTATTACTCATCAATGCTCATAAAATAGAGTGGTGGCCCATAAAATAGAAGAGTCAGGGCATGTGACACATGCACTGACTCGGGCCTTATTACAATCATAATGTTCATAATGCTTTTTTCTTGCAGGAAAGGAAATAACTTCCTATTCTAAGAAAAGTAAAACTCGGGCTACCTCCCGAGGAGCGTTGTAGTTAGCATCGTCAGCTCGACAGCTCCAGATCCTTCACTTTTCACCTTCAGCTGTTTCCACATCTTGCAAATTGATCTCTGTCCTTCTCACGAACGCTTCATCTTCATAGAACCTTTTTACCCTGTGCCCATTTACTTGAAAAACTTTGGATGGATCATCTTTACCATACAACTCCATCATTCTGAACGGGTATATCTTTGCTACGGTGAAGGGTCTGGACCACCTTGTTTGCAGCTTACCTGGAAAAAGATGAATGGAAGATTTAAATAATAAAACTTTGTCACCTTCACTTACATCCTTCTTCCTCAGGTGGGCATCATGCCACACCTTTGTCCTCTAGTTATAGATCCTTGCATTCTTGTAGGAATGCATTCTCAACTCTTTGAGTTCCTGTAACTACAGATATCTCTTCTCTCTTGCCTTCTCCAGATCCATATTCAAGAACTTAATCGCCCAAA
The DNA here is from genome assembly GCA_963693085.1 of Alisma plantago-aquatica. NCBI lineage: Eukaryota > Viridiplantae > Streptophyta > Magnoliopsida > Alismatales > Alismataceae > Alisma > Alisma plantago-aquatica. The sequence goes on from OY856415.1 coordinate 134,777,193, forward strand.
GGGCCTTGTGTTCAAGCTCTAAGGGTAGATGACAGGATTTCCCATAAATCAATTTGTAAGGGGTAGTTCCAATGGGTGCTTTATATGTAGTTCTGTAGGCCCAAAGTGCGTCGTCAAGCTTTGTCGACCAATCTTTCCTCGTGTGGTTGACAATCTTCTCTAAAATTTCTTAATATGTCTATTCGAAACCTCTACCTACCCAGAAGTTTGTGGGTGGTAGGGCGTAGCGACCTTGTGTTTAACTCCATACTTTCGCAGGAGCGCTTCAAACTATTTTTCTCCGAAATGTGATCCACCGTCGCTTATTACAGTATGAGGTACTCCAAAATGAGGGAAGATAGTCTTCTCAAACAACTTGATCACTGATTTGGAGTCACACATTTGGGTGGCAACAACTTCCACCCATTTAGATACATAATCCACTGCGACTAGAATGTATTGATATCCTTTTGATGGGGAAATGGACCCATGTATTCAATTCCCCATACATCAAAGATCTCGACTTCGACCCAAGTGGCCATAGGCATCTCATTTCTTCTTCCAATGTATCCTGTCGATTGGCATTCTTTACAAACCTTTACATAATTTGCAGTGTCCTTGAACAAGGAGGGACAATAAAAACCCGATTGTAGCATTTTGGTGGCGGTCCTTTCACTCCCCAGGTGTCCTCCATATGGAGAAGCATGACATTCTTTTAGAATGTTTGGGACCTCTTCTTCGGGGATAAATCTTCTATACATGTTATTTGTGCATCTTCTATAGAGGAGAGGATCGTCCCAGTAGTAGTTCTTTACATCCACAAAGAGCTTCTTCTTTTTATTATAGGTTATATCAGGAGGCAACTCTCCACAGGCAAGATAATTACAAATATCTGCAAACCAAGGTAAATTCTCATCTTTGGTTTCAACCATCAGTAAGGCTTCATCAGCATAGTTGTCGTTAGTAGGTGGTTCTTTCTGCCTTTCCACCATGATCCTTGATAAGTGGTCGGCGACCACATTCTCCGCACCCTTCTTATCAACGATCTTATGGTCGAACTCTTGTAGTAACAAAGCCCACCTCAACAGCCTGGGCTTGGTATCCTTCTTCTGCATGAGATATCTTATTGCCCCATGGTCTGTGTAGACTTTAACCTTTGCTCCGATAAGATAAGATCTGAACTTGTCGAAAGTGAATACTATCGCGAGCATCTCCTTTTCTATAGTCGTATAATTCACCTGAGCTTCATCCAGAGTACGACTGGCGTTGCAAATTACATGGTGCCTTTTGTCCTTTTTCTGTCCCAGGATTGCTCCTACAGCATAGTCAATGGCGTCACACATAAGCTCAAAAGGTAGCTCCCAATTTGGAGCTCGAAGGATAGGCGGTGAGACAAGGGCATCCTTTAAGGCCTGAAAAGCAATTAGACAATCATCAGAGAAATTGAATTCAATATCCTTTACCAAAAGGTTGGACAACGGTTTCGAGATCTTTGAGAAGTCTTTTATAAATCTTTGGTAGTAGCCGGCATGCCCGAGGAAACTCCTCACTCCCGTTACAGACTTCGATGGAGGAAGTTTGGATATGGCTTCAACCTTGCTAATGTCTACCTCGATGTCACGCCTCGAGACTTTATGCCCTAGCACGATGCCTTCTTGTACCATAAAGTGGCACTTCTCCCAGTTCAAGACCAAACTCTTTTCCTCGCAGTGTTGCAAGACCAGAGAGAGGTTTTTCAGGCAGGCATCGAAGTCCTTTCCATAGACAAAAAAGTCGTCCATGAAAACTTCCACGATATCCTCCAGAAAATTTGAGAACATCGATATCATGCCGCGCTGAAATGTTGTGGGAGCATTGCACAGGCCAAAAGGCATTCTTCTAAAGGCATAAGTCCCATAGAGACAGGTAAAAGTAGTTTTCTCCTAGTCATCTGGTAAGATGGGGACTTGATAAAACCATGAAAAACCATCCAGAAAATAGAAATAGTCATGATGTGCTAATCTTTCAAGAACTTGATCAATGAAAGAAAGTGGATAATGATCTTTTTTCATGGCTTGGTTTAGTTTTTGGTAGTCAATACACATCCTCCATCCCGTGACGGTCTGAACTGCCACTTCATCACCTTTATCTCCTTTAACTACTGTTATACCTCCTTTCTTCGATACTACGTGGATTGGGCCTACCCAGTTACTGTCACTGATCGGGTAAATGATCCCAGCATCCCTCAGTTTGATTACTTCTTTCTTCACAACTTCTTTTAGCATCTGGTTCAATTTTCTCTGAGGTTGAGCCAGAGGTTTAGAAGACTCTTCCAAATTAATGTGATGCATACATAATGCAGGGCTAAAGCCTTTGATATCCTCTACCGAGTATCCTATAGCCTGCCTGTGGAGTCTCAACTCCTCAAAAAGTTTGTCCAATTGATCTTTCGTAAGATGGGCATTAACGATGATAGGATTTCTCTCCTCTTGATCTATAAATGCATACCTTAACCCTTCAGGTAGCTGCTTCAACTCAGGTTTAGCCTTGGGTGCCTTTTCTTCTAGCGCCTCTTCTAGAGAGGCAAACTTGACTGTTTCTATTACCTCTTCTTCGTCGCTCAGATCTTCATCAAACTGATTAAGATAGTTGAGAAACTTGACAACTTCTGGATTTTCAGAATCAGACTCTTGATTGCTTATTTCTCTTACAAGAGGGTCTACCATTAGGATATCTTCTTCCACTTCTTCACAAAACTGGTTGTAGCTTCTTGCAAAGCAAGCAGACTCTAACAGGGATGGCCCTTTCATTGCATCCTTTACCTTGAAGTCTAAGTGATCGTTTCCGACCTTTAGAGTGATTATTCCCTCTGCGACATCAATCAACGCCCTCCCTATAGCCAAGAAAGGGTGTCCAAAGATGATAGGACAGCCAGGGTCCTCCACAGTATCAATGACCACGATGTCACAAGGAATGAAGAAACTTCCCACTCAGATTGGTACATCCTCAACAACACCTACAGGCCTTTTAAAGGTATGATCTGCCAATTCAATCCTCATGTTGGTCTTGACCATATCAGTCAAACCTAATCACTGCGCGAGGCTTAGGGGCATAAGGCTGATGCTAGCCCCTAAATCAGCAAGACCTTTTCATTCGACATTATCTCCAATGGTGAAAGGAATGGTGAAAGCCCCTGGAACTTTCTTCTTGTTGGGTAAATCTGCTTTGAAAAAAGCAGAAGACATACTAGCTAGATGCATGGTCTCGATTCTTCCTCCTCTTTTCTTCTTGGTGATCAGATCTTTGAAAAACTTAGCGTAGGTCGGCATTTCCTCTAAAGCGTCCAGAAAAGGTACTTCGAGGTGAAACTTCTTTACTGATTCCATAAACTTCTCATAACGCTTTTTAAGATGTGCCTTTATCAGTTTGTAAGGGAAAGGCAACTTGGGAGAGTAAGGACTTCTCTTACTAAACAGTTCCTCAAAGGATCTTGGTTCGGGTTCTCTGACATGAGCTTGTTGATTGTCTTCTTCAGTCCTCGATTCAGGTTCCTCGGGTCTGGCTTCTTCAGGGCGTTCTACTGTCTTCCCTGATCTCAACACTGCCATTTTAGTAGATTCAGTGTTGGAGGGTATATTACCTGAGGGATTCGTTATTAACTCGGGCATCTGGGCCAACTGCTGATCAATTTGGCGTTGGTGTGTCTGTATGTCCACCATCTGAACCTGCATTGTGTTCAGAACTCCTGAATTTGACAGCGCACTTTGTGCCAGCTGGTTGTTGATAGTTTCTTGTCTTTTGACAAAATTGAACAATTGACCCACCAAATCTGGTTGGTTCAAACTCTTGTCTTGACTTTGCTCCTTAGCTTGACCCTGGTTGTGACTAGGGTTAGCCGCTTGCCGGCTTTGGTACTTTACTTGTCCTGGGAAGTTTGCCTTGTTCGATTGGAAAGAGGTAGTTCTGGTGAACTGACCTTGTCCCCCTCTTTTCTCGAAACCTTGTGGTTGCTTAGTGGGGTTATTCAGCTGATGCAAGTTTTCGGCTGCATCCTTGTTGCCATAATTAAAACTAGGGTGATCCGGTCTCTTGAAGTTGACAAAAGAGATGTTCTCGTCCTCCTCTGCCTCGGATTCACTTTCAGTTGACTCGTCAGGTCGGGTGTAAACATAGTTATCAACCCCGTGTCCACCTTCTCCACAGGTGACACATTTCATGACTTTCTCAACTTGTTTCTTCCCTTTTCCACCCGATTCTTTCAGTTGTCTGACATCAGTGGCTATCTTCTGGATTTGAGTGGTGATAGCCTCCAGAGCATTGGATTCAACTGAAGGTCCTTCACTAGCCTCCTTCTTAGCATATCCTCTATCATATATGTCGTAGTTGGTGTCGGCTTATAACTTAGCCATGTTCTCGATGATCTTTTTGGATCTTCTAGGCTTCTTCCCCAGAAAGTTGTTGCCTGCAGCTGCATTCAGCGAAACCCTTTCCTCAGGGGTCAAACCATTGTAGAAGGTGGTTATCAAGAAACCCTTCTTGTAGTTGTGGCGGGGGCAGTCCCTCTGATATTCTTGATACCGTTCCCAGACTTCGTGTAGATTCTCATTCGGCTTTTGCATGAAAGACGTGATCCTATATCTATTCCTGACGGTTTTCTCTGTAGGGTAAAACTTGTTCACAAAAGCATCCACCAGCGCATTCCATCCATTCAGGGTTTGATGCGGTAGCCCGAGGTACCAGGATATGGCCTTGTCTTCTAAAGAAAAGATGAAACCCTTGCAATAAATCACCTCCTGTGGGACTCCCCGCATTTTAATGGTATCACAGATGTTTTTAAAAGCATCTAGATGGTGGTAAGGGTTATCATTCTTTGAATTCTCTCTGAAGCTCTTATTCTGGATCATAGAGATGACATATGGTTTTAGCTCAAAGTTGGTTGCGTTGAACATTGGGATGACAACAGGACATCTTGAATTATTGGCCTTTGTGGCAGCTAACTCCCTGAGGGTCTTTTCTTCTTTGTTAGAATCTTCATTGTCACTGTCTCCCTGGATCTGCTCCTGGTTATGTTGATTTCTTCTGCGTCTTCGGTGATGATGACGTCTCTCATGGTGATGGTCATCCTCAAATTGTTCTGTTAAAGGATCTTCATGTTGAGGGTTTCCGTCAGAACGATCATTGTCTTCATGCGGAGGCGAGTGAGGTCTAACTCTCGTGTGTTGATCACCCTCTCAAAGAGGTGGTTCAACGCGAGGTGGCATGTCTAGTGATGTCGGTGCTCAAATGAGCAGAATGCTTCCTTCCTGAGTACTTGAATAACATGTATTATCAAGTTAGAAGATTTGTATTAATAAGACGAACTACTCTATACTCATTTCAGGTTAGAAGATCAAAAGGTAGTGTTGTCAAGCTCATTACTAAGCTTGAGGCACGGGAGTGTAGTTAGCGGACTCGAGTTCATCAACAGTATTGTTTTGCCTTATCACTGGCAACGGCACCAAAAAATTGACCGGCCTAAATCGCGCGTCCAAAAGGAGCGGATTTGAAGTAGTCGGACTTTTAAATTACCCGACTCTTAGGCCCCCGCAACGATGACGGGGTCTGTAGTAGCGATCGGGATCGAACCACAAGGACAAGGGTGGTGGTGTTAAGAACTCAGAATCAACACATTACACTCCGGTAAAAGCAAAACGAGGACAAAGTTCCCAAAGGGAACAACAGGCGAAGATCGATTAAAATAAAAGGAAACTATATCCAACTGGAGCTACAAGGAAAAATTAGGTTTTTAAGTGTTTATCGGTTTTTTTAGGGTTTTTTCACAACATAACCAGAGAGGATAACACTATTGCTTTAGTAAGGAACGAAGGAGGAAACTTCGGTAAAACAAGCGGCAACAGGAACATCCAGTACCCCTTCTATCGAAGAGGGTACCTCTAACTAAGCACCAACACCTCTCTCAAGGTTGCTGGAATTGGGTTAGAGTGGAAAGATCACTAAAGCAACTCCGATCCTGGGTACTCTCGTACTCCTGTATCAGACCAAACACTAGAGCCACAACACCTCTCTCGAGGTTGCTGCAACGGGAAACACGATTCGATAGCTAGTCAAAACATGATCCAAGCATACAAGCTAGAGTTCGGATGCTAAACAAAGCAATCATCCAACAAAAAGGAACCAAACATAAAGCAACTGATATTTAAAGCTCCTCTGATTCTACTAGCATAATCATTATATAAAAGGGGTTTGGTTACATTGCATAAGTAAAGAAAGTAAATGGCTGAAAAAGAAAGATAAGTATCGCCTCCTTGATTTAGAAGAGCGACATGCAGCAGCGGATCCCTAAGATTCCTCTATCCCGATACTGGTTTGGAGCTCTGCCCGATACGCCTGTGTCGGGCGGCACTCCCTGTCGGGTGATAGGCCACGACGGGCAAACATACCGGCCAAAGCGCTCTCGCCCGATACGGTCGTGATGGGGTGCCACCCTCTCGGGCGACACACCGTGATGAGTGATTCGTATTGGGGCTCGGTATCGTGTCGGGCTAGAGAATGCTTAGGGTGTTGGGTTACTCGTATCGGGTGCCCTTGTTGGTCAATATCGAGCTGCTGTGGTGACCAGGGAGGATTCTAAGTGAACCATTCCCGCCCTCTCGGGTCGGAGAAGTGCTCACATAGTATCGCCTGGTGCACCTCTGGGACGCGACACGCTAGCTCCAGGTGCTTTCCCAAGTTAGCTTTCGCAAAATTCTGACCCGTCCCATCGGAGTCCTGTAGCTGCTATTTATAGGCAGCAGTTGGGAGAAGTTGTGGTTCTCCGGGTGCCATGTGTCCTCCATCATCTCTATCATTGCGGATTCAGGGATGCCCGATATGCGTGTCGCCTGGAACAAGGGTGTCGGGCTGTAAGCGTGTCGAGTGTCGTGACGAGTGGGCGCCTGCCAGTGGGTGGCTTGTATTGCGCGACACGCTTCAGTAGTCGTGGCGAGTACAGCTCCCTGTCGGGTAAGTGGCGTATCGCCCGTCAGATCCTCCTTGCGCGGCACCCCCGTGTCGCGCGGTAGTGTATCGTGCTGCCATATGTCGGGCAGCGAGTGTGTCGGCCGGCTGGTAGGAGGGCCAATGCAGGTAGAACACGTTCAAGGGCCGGGACGAGCCTTTTTGCTGATAAATGAGTCAAAAAATGAGGAAAACTCTGCAAAAGATGATAAAATTGAGTTAAGAGCGTAGTGTGGCCTGTTTATTCAAAAACATGACAAAAAGGAGAGGAAAACAGTTTAAAAGGGGAGATTTGACAGCGAAATAAGGGCCAAAAACATAACAAAATTTGGTGTTATCAAGGTTTTGGCCTAATAAGAATCTTAGTGATTAACAACTAAGTACCCTAATGATGCTATCAATCAATGGTGATATTAGTTTGACATTTTATGGTGATTAATAAATTTAGTGTTGATCTAACAACCTATGGTGACTTAATGGTTACTAGTGATGGTGGATTAGGTCTCCAAAACATATGGTGAGTTAATCATATATTTGTAGCATCAATTAAGCCTTAGACCAATGGTTTCTTGGGTCACTTGATGCAATGGCCGGACCTATAATGTAATTGATGGTTTTAACATATCAACTTGATCCAATGGTCAAGATCTAATGTTTATTCCTCCAATAAAGTAGAATGATGGCTAATGTAATATGTTAGTCCTAATAATGTGATTTAGATGGTTTACTTTATATGATCAACTTAAGGAGCTTACTTGTTGACAATGGATGGCTTGTTTTAAATGAATAGTCAATTGTGGGTTTTACCCTACTCTCAACGAAACCCTTATTGTTGTTAATAAAAGGATGTCTAGGGTTAAATGGTGACTTTTATAGATCAGAACTCAATAACATCATAGATGATTCATTCAAGGTGTTTACTTATGTAAACGACCAATGGCTTTACCTTTTCAACATTTCATGGTTAGAAGTTGATGCCTCAATATTTTCATTATTTTGGGTGAAGCGTGTAGTGTAATGTTATGATTCAATGATAATAATTTGATGGTTCAATGCCTTAAAATGGTATTCTTACCCTTTCCCTCGTATGATTATGATTTATAATCACCATAATGAATTAATGGGTAACCCTAATGAGGTATAGCTTGTTATACCTAGCTTTAATATAACTAAATGATGGTAATTAGATATGAATAGTCCTCGAATGACTAATACAATCATGGAGTACTCTCTTGTTGTTGTTGAAACCCTAGTATGCTATAACTCGATGATTACACCTTGATTTATGTATGGGTTCATTCTTGAGAATAGTATGCAATGTGATGGTGATGCTTCACCCTATGCATCCATGATCCAATGGGGATGTTGTGAGTTTGGGTTTGGGTATGAGTGTTGATTAGTGACATTAATATACTTTATCTTATTGAACCTAACTCTAATGCAAATAGATAAAGATGAATATCCATGTTTAAACTTCTTATATGATGGCATGATGGTGAAATAACCTCCTTAATATGATCATAACCTTAATGTGTTAATTGTTGGTTATCATAGCCACATGGTTGATACTTTCTTATACTCAACCTCTGCATTATGAATATGATGAGGGTTAATCATATCTAAATTCCTTGCATGTTGATGTGATAAAGGAATGTTCTTAATGATAATATAACCCTGCTATGATTGTTTATGAATATCTCCCAGCTTATTAATGCAATATTTTGCTGATACTGTCTATTATATGTAAGTGATGTTGTTGAGCCTTGCTATAAGGCATGGAAAGATAATGATGATCTTGCAGGGAATAGTATGATGGTCTTAATGACCTTTGGGTATGGTTGAGCCCTGAATGAGGTGTAATCCTCTTGTTTTGATAAGGGTTGATACCCTATAATATTGTGAAAAAGATTTATATCTTGTGATAGTATGATGACTAGTGTAGCCTCATGAATGGCAAGTGAATATTACCATGTGATGATGAGATGAGAAATTATGTTTCAAACGTTTTATATCTTTTGAAGTTGTGATATTTATATGCTTGTTAGAAGTGAATTAGGGTTTATATGTCCACTTGTTTGATGCATCCTTAATTCACCTAATTGGCATAACTGATCAAGTGAAACTCTAATCATGTAGTTCCATGTGCCATATATCCATATGAGTGTCAGAACTTGCCAGATGGTGAAACGATTATTCCTAAGGAAAACTCAGAGTGCATACTGATGAGTATGCAGGGTGATTGTCATCCTGAATTCAAGTGTTTAGGGAGGATGACTGCAGTCATACCTAGACCTCAGTTTGAGAACAACTGTGGTCGTGTCTTGGTGATTATATATGTGACAAGATTGGAGGACAACTGCGGTTGTACCTTGGATGGTAGGGTGTGTGTACCCACCTCCTTTCACTAGTGTTGTGACCTGTACCAAGGACGGACTAGGCTGTTAGCAGCTTGACCTTATGTGTTGGTGTGGCAGACTCATACTAACCAGGGGCAGAGAAGATCTTGGGAGTCTGGCTCTTCCTAGATCTTGTATGGTACTGATTGTGACCAAGCGGTGTTCATTTGGAACTTGAGTGGTATCCTTAAATTCCTCAGGGTTTAATAAAAGATGTAATATAGTCGTGTAGCATATTTGTTTAGGGTTATACACAACGTTTTACATTGGATAATAACCCTTGTTTGTTATCTTTACATAAAGATGATGCTTAATGAAATTAAGAGATAGAAGATATGCTTAGGTTGAGGATATGCTTAATATTGTAGATGCGTACATACAGTAGATATGCTTATGTTGATAACTATACTGCTACTGCTGATTATAATCATGATGTTATCTCATGTTGTTAGTTATGTTTTGCATGCTAGCCATGCCTTTATAACTAGAGATGCATATACTGTTAATCATGCTTATCCAGATAGTTGTGGTTATGTTGTTAGCTCTTCTTATGATGTTGATATGTTCAACTTGTTAGACATGCTGATGTTGTTAGCAATGCATATGATACTAGACTTATTCATGATGTTAGAGATGCTCATGTTGCTAGACTCCTTTACTGTCAATAGGGATATGAGAATAGTCTGACTAATGAAGATAGTTATTATCTGCTCTTTAATGTATTTTGTTAATCATCAGTGTTGTTGAGCTTTTTTATTATATATGATTAAACCGCTTAAACTGTCTCATTAGCTAAAAATGTTGGACTCAGTAAACATTGTTAGAGGTTATATCTCTTGCTGGGACATGGGTCTCACCCTTGTATTTTGCCACATCTTTTTAGATAATCAGAAGTGACGAAATCAAACCTGGGGCAGAAAATAGGAACTATAGTAATGAATCTTTGAGAAAGTTGATTAGATATCTAGTGTGTCCTAGAGTCGTCCCTCTACTCTCAGGTGCGGGAAGGAAAAGTTTGTAAATGGTATTTCAAATGAATCAGATTTTTTTTAGCATATCAATGCTTGTTTGTGTGGCCTATACGAATATTGTTCTCCTATGTATATATGTTGTGGCTAAGGCAATAGAACAGTTTGTATCAAATTCTTGACATAGTATGGATAAAAGACAGATGTTGGGCTCTTATGCAAATGTTTCTGAGTAGGTGCTGATGTTGAAATCAGTTTTAATTTACCCATATTTTTTGGTATGTGATTATAGTGATCGATTGTGCTTTATTTTTTTAGTAATCTCATTTAGTGTAACGGGTTCTAACAGTTCTTGTTATGGATGAGTAAACAAATCATGCTCAAGCTTAAAATCCTTTGTATTTAATTTATTGATAATATTGTGTTGATTGATGAAGCAAAAGTCAAATTCAATTACATAGTTCAACTTTAGAACAACACATTATATCTAACAGATTGAAGATTAGAAAAAGCAACAATGTAGTGTGGGGATTCCAATTTTGTTCATTCTACTTTTGTGAGTGGCAGCGCTAAGTTGGATAGATTAAATGTACCAAGAGTTGATAACTTCATTTGCCTAGGTTCTATCATTCATATGGATAGTGATGTTCGAGATGATGTGAGGCAAATTATCACAAAAGAATTACAATTGTATTGCCAACGATGTTGTATGGCAATGAATGATCGGTAGTGAAGAAACAAGGTGTCAACGAGATTAATGTGACATAATAAATCTCAAGATGGATGTGTGGAAAGACATGGAGTCTGAGAAATAACTATATAAGGGGTAGAGTGGGGGTGGTCAATAAAGTGGGGTGGTGAGTATTGATGACAAAGTATGTTAGCGTCCTCTTTGATGGTATGTACTTGTACAAGCACACCAAAGTTTCCAAATCCAAAGTAATGATATGGAGTCAAGCATAGTCATAAGACATATCTTATAGACTGAAAAAATGTAACAGCCTGAAGTAACTTTTTGAGAGCTTATAAGGAGAGGTTTACAATCTTTACATCTTAATGAAAATATGTTCCATACTAGAGTTGGATGGAAAAGAATGATACATGTACTAAACCCCACATGATGATGTGGAATATGCCACTACAACCCACCTTCTCCCCTCAGTCGCCTTTTCCCTCTTAAACTGAACCGGATTGAACCAAATCAATCTGGATTGGCTGGCTCTTCGACGAGACTGCCTTGCCCCCTTTGTACACTCAAAGGATGGGTATTAGGCGCTAGAGGTCATGCGTGTAACAAGTATTTTCTTTGAGAGTTTTCTATGATAATTCAAAGTTATGAGAAACTAGTTCATGCAACACCAAGCTCCAATCAATAGCCACGTAAGAGCGGGTCCACGCCTCACATGGGTGTTGTATACTAGTTAAGGTAGTCTACTAACACCCATATGTGAACATATCAGAGCATGTCCTAGCAGTGTTTGCCAGCATGTGATCAAGCTAACTTAGAAGTGCACCTACAACCATTTCAGTTTGAGTACACCTGCCTTGCGCAGCTATCCTAACAGTGTTTATCAGCATGCCATTAAGCTAATTTCAAAGGGAACCGTCAACTGTTTCAATATGTGCACGCCTGTCTTACACTGGTTATTTGCATTCTTTTGGTTTATATCAACAGCAAACAGAAGTAATTTAAACAATGGCCACAATTAACAGGATGGGCAAAAAAAGCTTAGTAAGGTTAATAACTTGGTATGACGTTGTAGGCAAACGTTTTTATCGGATCTTTTCTGGTGAGTTCCAATTCAGCTATGAAAGTGCCGGGTTGGGACTACAAATAGATCTCACTCTCTTTAATTGTCATTTGTGTGTTAATAGGCTGCATGTGCTATAGCTAACGTTCACAAAGGCCACTCTAAATACATTTGCCAGCTTCCACAGTTGAAAAAGAAGCCACAGAGAAAAATTACACTATTATACGCCACAAGATAAGCTAAGCAATTTTTGCTAAGTGTCACTTTCCCTGGCACATCTGCATGCTCTTAGCAAAGAAAGATTATATTTTGTTAGTATTGAACAAAAACTAAGGAAGCTCTTGCTGGCTGAATGAACGGTAGACTACAATTCTTTCTTAAAAAAATAGTTGAATCTGGCTGGCCTTTCTGAGACGGGCAAAGGGCTAACCTCCACTGGGTGGTCACCAAAAAGCTCCACGGCCACAAATACCTTCTTTAATTGATACAAACTCTCTTAGAAAGGTGGCTCTTCTAGAGACCAAGGTAAATAATTGTATGGCATGACAGTCCCAGCATATCCTGAAATTTGTTGTAAAACAGATGGGTTGATTGGTAGGCAAAGGATTAATTTCCATTGGATGATCACCAAAAATCGCCACAGTTACAGATGCCATCTTTAAAATGGTGAAAGCGACTTGCGTCCCTTACAGAAATCACTCTTCTTGAAACCAAGGTAAAATATTTTATGGCAGTATGACAGTCCCCGCATATTCTCAAGTTCTTTGTAACGAAAATGGGTTGCGTGGATCCTAAGTTCATGATCCCAAAAGCTATAGCTAATTTTTCACTGTGACATAGTAGAGCATGTTCCTTTTCTTCATCCTCAACATTTTGCAGTACAAAACTGGTATCAGCCCCATAGCCCAACTTCTTTATTTTAACTAGCAGGTCCCTGAGTTTATTCTGAATTTCAGTAAACTCAGGATGGGACTCATCTCCACTGACGAAAGCATGAACCTTTCCTTTGACCTCAATCCAACTGCATCCCGGACTTTTCTTGAGACCCTTGTTTTTCTGCATAATTCTTACATCTGCAGCTTCATCAAATCTTCCAACAACACTATATATGTTGGACAGCAAGACATAACTCTCTGTACCTTGAGGCCCAAGCTGCTCAATCGTTCTTGATACTTCTTCACCCAGATTTACATTTCTGTGAACCCTGCAAGCGCCAAGCAAGGCACTCCATACATGAATATCTGGTTCAATTGGCATTGCTTTGATAAAATTGTTTGCTTCATCTAGAAGCCCAGCACGTCCAAAAAGATCCACCATACAGACAAAGTGTTCCATCCGTGGGACAATATCAAAATGCTCAGTCATTGAATGAAACCATTTTTTTCCTTCTGAGACAAACCCTGAGTGACTGCATGCAGATAACAGGCAAATGAAAGTAACATCATCAGGTTGTACACTGCTATTTTGCATGGTTGAGAACAGACAAAGTGCTTCCTTTCCCAGGCCGTGTATCCCATACCCAACAATCATTGAGTTCCATGACACAGTATCTCGCTTCACCATCCTGTCAAAAACTTTTCTTGCATAGTCTATCCTCCCACACTTTGCGTACATGTCTATGAGTGAATTGCATAGTGAAGTGCCCGATTTGAATCCATTAACAATGATACAGCCATGGCTACATTTACCATGTTGTAAAGCTGCAAGATAAGAACAGGCTGGAATCACCCCAACCATCGTAGCAACATCTGGCTGTACATGAGCCACTTGCATTTTCCTAAATACAACCAGCGCTTCTTTTGCATATCCATTATGAATACACCCTGATATAACAGCACTATATGAGACCGTGTCTTTCATATCCATCTCATTGAAGAACTTGAATGCACATTCTCTCTCTCCGCACATTGCATACATTGATAGCATTGTATTTCCTACAGTCATATTGGAATCAAGCCCAACTTTAATTGAGAAAGCATGCCCAGAACTGCCTTTGCCTAAATCAGCTAGCTTGGCGCAAGCACGTAGAATGGAAGCCAGAGTTGCGGATGAGACATTCCAGAGACCTTCTCGCACCATTTGACTAAAATACTTCAGTGCCACCTCCATTTGGTCATTGGAAACATAAGCACCAATCATCGAGCTCCAGGTCACCTCATTCATTGCTCTCATTGAATGAAAAAATCGGCTAGCATAATCTATAGCATCACATTTTCCATATGCATCAAGTAATGCAGTTCCCACCAAAACATCTTCTTTCTCCAACTCCCTCCTTGCGCAGAATGCATGCACACTCTTTCCTAGATTCAATGCCTTCGCTTGCCCTATGACAGGAAGAATAGAAACAATCGTGGAGGCGTTTGGTACCTCTCCACACCTCTGCATATCTAGAACCAGGTCAACCATATCGTCACACTCCCCATGCAAAGAAAACCCAGCAATCATTGAATTCCATGCAACCACATCCCTGTGGGACATTTTATTGAACACTTCGCGGGAGTCCTCCAAGCACCCACACTTCATGTACATGTCAATCAAAGCAGTAGCCACATAGACGTCTGAACCGAGGCCATCCCTCTCCACATGCCTATGAATCTCTGATCCCTCCTCGAGGGACTTGAGGCCAGAGCATGCTTTGAGGACGAACGGGAAAGTGAACTTGTTGGGCTTGACCCCGAATTCTACCATCAGGTAGTACAAATCAATGGCTTTCTGTAAGGGACCGTTCCAGGAATAGGCCCTGATCATGGTGTTACACAGGAAGATGCTCGGTCTGGGTATTCCGTCGAATACCCGGCGTGCGTTCTCAGTAAAACCGCAGGAGATGTAGAAACAGGTAAGCTTGTCGAGAAGGATGAGGTTCCTGGAACAGGCAGCCTCCCGGAGGATGCGGCGGTGGACCATCTTGCCGATGGGAAGAGATTTTGAGCGTGTGCTGGCATCCAGGAGATCGCCATAAACACCAACAACATCGGCGCTAGTGAGCTGTGGTTGGCAGGAGGTACCGGCGTTGCGGATTCGTGTGGCTGATAGGGACCTCGGATTAGAGGTTTGTTTGGAAATACGACAGGATGATGGGACAGTGGCGGAGCAATGGGACAGAAAACTGCACGCCGAAGACCTAGACGAAAGCCATGAGCGCCGTGCTACCAGCATCTATCTGGTTGAGATGATGTCGAAGGAGTATGTTCTTTTTTTCATGCTATGCTGTGGCGGGAGCGGGAAACGGAGATGCTCTAGCTATGAACTTATGCCGAACAACCCAGTCCATGACCTCAAGGAGACTCAAGCTCATCCATATACTTACATTTTCTTAAATTACGAATAAGACATGTTGATAAAAGATATAGAGGCGTACTGACAAATATTTTAATCTATACAAGCATGATGACACGTACTAAGCTCATGAATAGCAATACAATCGTTCGATGATAAAAGTAAAATCATTATATATATATATATATATATATATATATATATATGGAGATATGAATTAATATTGATATCTCATATGACGAACATAAGTTTTATATATGGTTTCATTTACATAAACATATAGAATTGTCACTACATATATATAGTCACATATTACAATAAAACAAAGGCATATTCTCAGAATTTTTTTACAAACAATTCGTTAACAAACGTCTTCATTAAGCCTAGTTGACTCCCTCCAACTTATAGCGTATCACTATCAAGTTACTTATGCTCTTCTTCTTGGGCATGTACTTATTGATTAATATGTAATTAGTACTCAAAATAATTTCTATACAATCTACTAGAGAAATTGGGTTAGTTGTCAATAAACTCCCTCAGACAATTGGGAACAAACGTGGCTGTTGTTGAAATACTCTTTGATGGTAGTTTGTACAGTGGGGTTGATAAACAATGTGGGACTCCACATGTGTGAGAAAGACTAGACAAAGGCATTCTCAACCCTCATTGTTCTACCCTATGTGCGTTAAAATGAAGCATCTTACTAGAAGTCGATTCTCAGATCATTGCCCTCTTATTACTACTTCTACTGCTTTAGTGTGATTCTTATGCATTGTTCACCTTCCTATCTGTCTGGCTCACCTATGAGGACTGGTTGCAAGTTATTCATGATGAATGGAAAAATGGAGGGTTGGGGCAACCCTTCGAACAATTTCTATGCTAAGATGGAAAGCCTTAGAAGAGCGTTAAAGGTATGGAACAAAGAGTGTTTGGGGATATAAACTCAAAGAAGAATTCTTTCTTGGATGTGGTTCACAACCTTCAATTGGATTTCATTAATATATGTTAACGATGTGAAGTTATACGAAAACCCTAGATCTCATGTTGATATCATTATGTAACCTGATTTAATCTGAGGTTGTGATGGCATAATGATTAATCCACAATTTAGTGTTACACCTAATGCATAACTAGGATTGATAACCCTTAGGACTCATGATATGATGGAGTTAGGGTTTGTGACCATAATTCCTAAACCGAACCCAAGTTGATCCTAAACCCTAGTTTGGAGAAGGAACAGTCAAAGATATAGTGGTTACAAGAGGGGTATAGGAAAACAAAGTTCTAAAACTCGGTGGTGAAGGGCAGTAAAAAAATATATAGTGAAGTCTATTACTCTTGAAGATTGGTCTATGATTACAAATCAAGATGATATAAACATGGAGGTATGAAAGTTCTTTGGAAAGTTTTATGGGGTTGGGGGGGACAATAGAAATATCATTGATGAATCTCCCTCTCTTGATTGCACCTTGTACATTCTTAGTACTGATGCCGACATGTCACTCTCTATGGAGCCCAAGGAAGAGGAAATTTATAACACTCTTCGATAGGTGGATCATTTTAGTGTGACAAGAGTTGATGGTTTTTTAGTTTCTTTTTATCTGGCAGCATGGGAAGTTATTAAGGATGATGTCGTTCAGCTTGCACATTTTTTCTTCAATGGGGTCCTTATCACAGAAACTTGAAATGCATTCGACTTTGTCTCATCCCGAAGTCATATGGGACCTCCACTTTATCGACTGACTTTAGGCCAATATCGGTTGAAAATGTCTCTATCGGGATATTGGCATGTATTCCAAACAACCAACTTTCTCTCTTTCTGCCAAGGATGGTGTTTGAGGAGCAAGGTTCTTTATTCATGGGGGTGATTTGCAAGCCATATAAGATAAACAAAAGATCTTGGTCAAGACATTTAGGAAGATGGATGAGACACAAATTTGGTGATAAAAGTTGATATGTCAAAATCTCATGACAAGGTTACTTGGGATTTTCTTAGAGTTGTTCTGAAAAACTTTGGGATGGTGGATGATGTTATAGCCTTGTGTCAATCCTTTAGCGAAGGATCCTGGATCTTGGTGGTGATCAACGGTGAAACATCAGCTTTCTTCCCCATGAAGAGGGGTCTAAAATAGGGTCATCATCTATATCCCACTCTTTTCATTCTTATGAAGGGAAATTTGTGTAGATTTATTAAAAAGGCTAGAGAAGTGGGGAGGTTGCCTAGCTATATTATGAAACGAAATGTAAATGCACCGCCAGTGTTGTTTTTGTTGATGATGTAGTGCTCTTCACTGCCTACTCTTTTGATGCTATGGTATGTGTTGGGAGTCTATTAAAGGAGTATGAGGATGTGCCTAGTCAGAAGGTTAATATAGAAAAAACTAGCATTATCTTGAAAAAAAAATTGTTGCATAATCAAGCTTCTATTCAAAATGTTTTCGATTTCTCATTCATAAATAATATTGTTACTTACCTTGGTGTGACTATATCCAAGGGTGTCTTCAAGTCAGCATAGTTCAATAAAATCATGGAGAAAAAACTATAGAAGGTTGCATCTTGAAAGAACTGACTATTGTCATTCATAGGTAGGATATGTCTAATAAAGCATGTTCCGTCAATGATGTCCCTCTTTTCCCTTATTGCAATCAGAAATGCAAAAAAGCAATTTGAACCATGGAGAACATGTTTGTAAAGTTTATGTGGAGTGTGATGGATGTTTCAGTAAGAAAAACATGGATGGCTTGGAGTAAGGTAGCAAAACCTTCAAATATGGGAGGTTTGAAGTTCACCCCCCTTTTATGTCAAGGTGGAGGCTTTTATAATGAGATTTTGTTGGGAGGTCTTGATTGGTAAACATCGGTGGGTGTCCTTATGTAGGGAGAAATATGGAAGATCGAGGTCATTCATAAACCCAGTTTCCCCATTATCTGCAACTATTTGTTCATCCATCCCCTTATTGGAGGAAGGATTGGAACACCTCCTAAAGGTTACCCCTAATATTAGATGGTTTCAGGAAGCAAGTATAGTCTCTTTTCTGTGGAACTATTGGTGCAAGCAATCATTGTAGCCTTTAGCAAGAAGACTAGTAAATGTGCAGGGGAGAAAGATGGTCTTAAAGGCTTGGAGAGATGAAGAAGGGTAGAACTGGAGTTTGCCGAGGAATCTACTAATGGAGGATAGATTGAGGATGATTGCATAAGTGGTATAGTTCATTGATGGTGGGGATGATATCCTATTTGGACATGTTTTGATACAGGGAAGTTCTCAATTCAATCGGCAAAAAGACAGAGAAGCCATTATCTATTAAATGGTGGTTCATTCTTGGATAAGATTTGGCAAGGGTGTGGACCTCCTAGAGACAAGGCACTGACCTGGCAAGGTTTTACACAGTGCCATCTTTACTGACAAATGTATTTCTCAGTGTTTTGTGTTGATGTGTAATTTTTGTTATGCACTAGAAAGTGAGCCTTTATCATATTTATTTCTTTCTAGTAACATCTCAGAGGAGATGTAGGGATTGTATGAGTGCTTTCTTGAAAACAAAGTTGGATAGACATGGGCATGATGTTGCATCATGGATGAATATTGTTTTGGGTTATGTTCACATCCAGGTATTTGATGGTTTCTTGTTTAGTATTATACCCAGTATAATGGTGTGGTCTCTAAGGAAGGAAAGAGTTTCTAGGTGGTTTGACAAAAAATAGTCAAATGTTGATACTAGATGGCGACAGATAATCAGTGTAGTGAATATCAATTTGAAAACAAAGTCCTTTCTTGGCATAAAGGAGGATGGTTTTATTTTCCACTAATGGGGATCAATTTGGGTGAACCATGTCTTATGATGTGACATCTAGAGATCACGAGCTAGCACTCCCAGACAACAACAGTCTAAAAGCTAATATTGCCAATAGGAAAACTAAGAGGGATAATAGAGTTGACATAGGATATGGACAGAGCAGGTGGTGGTGTGTGGGTGTGATTCGAAAAAAATGACGGCAAAATGATTCTTTCCTTTCAAATTTGGAACGATCTAAAGGTTTTGATGAAGCATGTGCTCAAAATTTGATTATTACGTTGAAGGTATGTAAAGATAAGCATCTACAAGTATTTTTCTTGGATACTGATGTGGAAAAGATGGTGGGCATGATCTGAGGACACAATAAACATAATTGGAGGGTAATTGACCATAACATGGAGATCAAAAAGATCATGGAAGAAAATGCCATCTTGGAGCAACTCGTTGGTTATGAAGAAAATAGTATGGTTCGAGCCCTTGGAAGATGGGGTGCAACATCAAATGATATAATGTTATTCATGAGATTTCTTGGGCTTCTAGGTTACATATGGGGGTTATGTGTTCTTGACAAAAGGGCATCCTTTACATCCAAAAAACATGGAAGGCAATGTAGTTATACTTCTGTCATTCTGGGGAGCTCCCTAGAAGGTGAGGATGCATGGGTGTGGTTTTACTTTGATCATCTACTTGTACATGGTGTACATGAGGGGTATACATGACATTTTTTATGGATGATTAGCTAGGTTGATTGATATATGGTTGTGTGTTGGCCATGTTGTTTTGTTTTAATTACATTATGATTGTGGTGCTTGGGTGTTATCTAATGGAGGACCAGATGAATATAGATCCTCGAGGTTATTAAAAAAAACTTATAGCATCTCATTATTAAAATTATATGTCCTCTCCTAATTGTTTTGATGTTTAATAATCGACTAACCATCAACACGACCTCCTAAAAGAAAACAGCATGACTAACTATTGATAATGAACTAACTGTCAATACAACCCCTAAAAGAAAATAACTTGACTCTTAAATATCAACAATATGTGATTACAAGAATTGTATGTGCTCTCTTTTTGGTTGTGTGTCTGTTGACACTAATCTACAATTGGTACTCATACTAGTTCTCATACAACCCACAATTTAATTAAGTTCCAACCAAGTCCGTCCAACTTGTAGCATGCTATTACTAAAATTACTTGTGTACCACTTCTTGGCATGTGTTTTGCAACCACATGCACTTTGACTCGCAATAATTTATAGTTCAACTTGCTAAAACGGAATAACTTTACAAACTACCAGTTTTCAAGTTCTGATTTGTAGATTCTGATTAGAAAATTACATCTTCTCTAAAATGTGGTAAGCAAATAATCACACAACTCATTGTCAAACTCCTAGACTCACTCCAAAAAATAGCCTTAAGTGGTGGACAACAATAGAAAAAAAAGTATGCATGCTAACAGAATAGAGTATCTCAAACAACCGAAAAGCTCTATCAAATAGCCAAATAGCTATGAAAAGATAGACACACACAAAATAGCAAGCAACCTAGAAAATTAATAGCTACAGAAAGTAAACAATCAAACTCCATAAACTCACTTTTCATAGGGTAGAAAGAAATGTTGTATATAAGTTATAGCACATTAGAATATCTATACTATAAATTAAGATAGAAAAATAGCTTATAAGATGTTGCAAATAATATATCAGTGTATTTTTAATTGAAAATAATCCATGTATTATAATATGCATGTATTTATGTCGAGCACTACAAAACATTGAAAGGTTGCATGTAATTTTCCTCTTTTATTTTTTGTTAACAAATTATGCTATGTATTTTAATAATTTAGTCTATATATAGAATATCTTAAGAGAATATAGGGCAATTTTTCAATTAATTTTTCAAAAAAATGGTGTGCATTATTCTGATAATATTGTACATTTTTATGGGCAGTTGATGCACATCAGGCACAAGGTTTTTCACATTGTCTAAAACTCTAGATAGCACACTTTGTAATTGTAACGTCCCTAAATGTTTATCCCAGAACAGATCTAACTAAATATATTTGGTCATAACCTTCCTTATGATGGACCATGTGAAACTCATATGTTGGCCTAATATCATCCAAAGACATTTAATTAACTAAGTTGAGCCACGTTGATGCTTGTTATTTTTCCCACATATGAGCATATTATGTTCCCTTGTTTGGTATATGAGTATCGAATTATATGTCAAGATTTACTCAAATTTTGGTGTGCAATTCCCTTGTAATGATTTCTAGTGCATTAATTACCTAGGAGATATAATGATGAAAAGTGAATAATTATATAGCTCAAATGTAAGAACTAAGTGGTTTTTTGAATTTCTCATACTCAAATTAACAAACCCATCAATTTCATTAGGTTTGAATAACCCTAATATTGCTAAGTATCATCACGAAGTATATGATAGATAATTGTATTCATTAACCTAACTATCCAAACTATATTGTCGATGCACCTAATTATATCTAGTCAATCTAGATTAAGTAAGCTAAGTTTGGCTGTCAAAATTTCATTTCTCACATTGGTCCCAGCTTTAGTGGGAACGGGCTCATGATGAGCCATCAGATGACGATCTGAGTATATGAACCTCATCTTCCACCTCTTGCGAGAGACACGCTCAATGAGAAACTAAAATCATGGGGTTCTAGTCCCATGTTCTCCCCCTCTCCTCCACAAACTCCTCTATTCTCTCCACCATTGGTCTCATTAGGCTATACCGAGTGCATAGAACCCTCACTCAGTCCCTACTTGTTCCTCTATGAAAAATTCCCAAAAGTCCTGACCACCTCCTTCTTTGTCGATTGACACCATGTGAATCCCGCGACACCAAGACAAATGCCACAGAAATGTTTTGGCATTGAAAAAATCTTCAGAGTTCAAGATAGACTCCCCCACTTGAAAATTCTGTCAAGATCAGACTAGGCGGCACCGCTACAAGGACCTCCTCTTGTGATGATAGTGAGCTCAACCAAGAGAAATATGATACCTTCGTTCAATTAAATGTCTAGTAAGCACCCTCACAACATATAGTTTCTTTTAACTATTCTTAAGAGTGCCTAGATATCCCCTAGATAGGCTCTCAAACATTAACCCTCTCCAGAGATAATGATGGTCATTGAACATGTCTCACACTGACTTCTTCACGGTATTTGCTTCTCACACCTTCAGTTGATCACCTCAAAGCTATTTTCACCCTCACAAACTCTGCTTTGGTGTTGTTTGATTGCAACCCATTTTCGAGTGGGGTCCTCTGTTCTGGCCATAGCAGCTTGCCATCCTCAGGCCTTCATCCACCTCACTACTCGTGTTGGGTTTCTCTAAGATCAGAAAAGCATGGTGAAGATGTTGGAATGTTTCTAGGTCACAGTTTTTCCCTGAATCTCATATTTGTAACCAAGAAATTTCATGCTTTTGTTCGATGTTCATACTATTAAATGAGCAATTGCACATGTGTTTTGTATTTAGCCCAGTGTCACACGACGCTTAACGTAATAAGGTCAATTTTCATATCATTTTGATATCAATCGCAAAAAGTAAGGCTCGCTAAATGACCGTTGAAGCCTATCACATGACTATGTTACAATAAATAATACAATGGAAATATTTTCTTTTCAATCAGAGTTTCAAATGATTTCTGGGTTCTCCAGAATATAGCTTAATCGGTTCCTCTCATTTTTTATTGGCCCAAAATAGCCTGACCTATGAAAATTCATAGAAATTAATGGAGAGCTCAGATGAGGATGGCCCATATATGGTTTCTGATCAGTTTTTCAAGATCTAGCTAATGGTATAGGTTTTAGGACCTATTCTAGGTCAGTTTTCATGAAACATCAGACTCAATGTAATTAGGGTTTATATTCTAATTATGAAACATTGGATATAGGTTATTAAGAAATTAAGGATCGGTAAACTTCTTAGAATTTTCTCCTATTGATTGGGTAAGTGGTTCATGCACATGAGTATATAGTATTTATTTTCTTAGAATTTTTAAATATGCATTACTGTCAAAGTAAGATAATCATGAGTTATATTCTCATATGTTTTAAGATTACAAGTTTAAGATATATTTTATATGTTTCTCAGTGAAGTTTATGAGTTCATGCTAAGATCTATGATATGTACTTTAATAAGAATCAAGATAAGATTTCAAGATAAGAATCCATTAAGAATCATGCATTAAGATTCAAGTTAAAATAATAATTAAGATGGCATTAGATTATGGAGTTAGTCCCAGGCCTTAGTGAGAGTCAAATCAAGAGAAATGGACCAGTACTTAGTGCAGGTCATGAGGCCCAGACCATTAGTGCAGACTAACTCAGATAAGATGACCCATGCACTAGAGTGTAGGTCATGAGACCCAGGTACCATAATACATGTCTCCAGCATAAATTATGTAAAAAGAAAAGAACTAAGCCTAAGGAAGATATATGTTCATGTTCAAGTTTCCTTCAATTTTTCATGTTAGCTTTAACTCATCATGTTTAAGAATAATATACATGTATTTCTTGTTCCAGTATTTAATATGTCTAGAATACTCATGCCACTTACTGATTATCATTTTTCCAATGCATTGATGGAGACGAGATGTCTGCAGTGAGGATAATGAGAAGAAATAGAAGCAAGGACATTATCTCAAGTACATTGAAGATCTAGCACAAGAATAGGAGTGCCTTGGGGGTGCCATTATCCACCTCAATTTAGTTTCATGTTTTAAGATATAGTTGTTTATGTCTATATCTTTGAATCATGTCATTAGTTGTACTAAGTTTCTTTTTCATGTAAATTATTTAAGAATTAGAAATGAAGTGTGTTCATCTAATGGTTAATTTTTAATTATTTCTTATACATGGCATTCAAGGCAGGTGACATCCCATCAATATTATGAGTCAGGAATTGATGCTTCTGCTCATGTGGATGTGTTCAAATTTGGGGTGTTACACACTCTCAACACATGGATCCAAAAATGCATGGGCTCGTATATAATATAGAAGAAGCAAGTCAGGGATCGAATCCACAAGGATGGAGGCGACACCAAAGCTTTGTGTTTATTTAGGTTGCTCATACCGAGATTATGATATTGATGGTTTAATTTAATTAAAATAAGGTGGCATGCAATTAAGAGAATGATATCAAAATCTAAGTTGACTCTAGCATTTAATATTATTGAGCTATCTAAAGGAGAAATTAATATTACACTTGCAAGAGAAAATGACTAGACTAGATGAGTTACTTAAAAGAATACTAGCTAAGTGAAGCAAACTAAGTCTAAACAAATCAACCAAATTGAGTAACAAAAATCAAAAACCAAACAAACCCTAACATGAGAAGTTCCCCATTAGCTAAACAACTACCACTATGGGGACATTTGTTTAGTTGTTTTTTGCTGTAATGGGTTGCATTTTGATACCTGGCAATTGGAAATTTATGTTTAGCTTTGTTGGATCTGGAAAAATAACAAAATCCAGTAGTCGGTGTCATAAAAGAAATGCGGTAGAATGGCCTCCAGTTCAAAAGCGATGGACGTCGTTCTCCATCTATTGCGTTGTGCTTTTTCAGCACACCGACAACCAACTGACACCACCATCCATACTTATCTCCTTCTATTTCCAAACATAAACTGTTATTTTACATGTGTTTTAAAAATAGCCTTTTCCATATACACGGATTACATAAATATAGATTTTATCATAATCCTGCTCAATCTCAAAATCCAAATGTGCCCTATGAGGAAGAGAGTAACCTGAGCTAGCAAGAAACTAAGCAATTAAGGGTTTAATCTATCAATTAAAGAAGTGAATCATTTTGGGGACATGATCTATCAACCATGCATTAGGGTCATATTCTATAGCAATGCTACAAAACCAAACCATAAAGAGAGGAGGTTAGGATCTCTATCCTACTAGTTGGCCATGGGTGGTATAAATGTGTTTAGGGAACTAGTCCCTAAATACACTCTATCTAGCCTTACGGGCTCAATTGACTTGGATAAAGATGAACCTAATCCTTCAACTAAGTCTAATTTTCTAAGTGTGGTTGTACTGGTGCACTTGGTGCCAAGGGTTGGTATAAGGTGTATGAGAATGGTGTTTCACATCCTATTGCCATGTATCCAACCTATAACATACTCTTTGCCAAGTGTAGAGGGAGGGTCACACTTTGCTAGTTAGATCTCCCACTTAAGGCTAGTGAATATAGGGGTAAAAGGGTAGATAGAGAAGTAGGTAAGGGTCCACAAGTGGGATTAGGAGTATCTCCCTTCCAAGCCTCCAAAATTTCTTATTTTCCCTATACCTTATGTGGTTTCATAGTTCAAACACCAAAGAAAGATGTAGGGAGAGAGAACTAGAAGGAACATAAAATCCATGATAATTTAACATTTTTTACATGAATACTCCCCTTTACATGTATCAAAGTCACAAATTTACCCCAAAACATCCCACAAGAGGGTCTCATATACTCATAGAAAAATAGAAACAAACAGAGAGGAGAAGATAGAGAAAGAATCCAAGGATGGTTGTTGGACAGCTTTCTTCTTCACCGCTAGCTGGAGCAAGGGAAAGCTCATTCATTTAAGGTTATGTGCCATCAAATGGTATGATGCAATGGGGTCAAAACCCTAGTAAACTAGGGTCTTGACGTAGAAGGTGGGAGTGAGGATACATGGGGTAGGCAGTGGCAATAAGTTCTAGGATCATTCAATCCCCACCTCCTAGTTGCCATTATTGTTTATATAGTGATCTAGGTTGGCTAGGGTCAAGTGTAGATATTTTGGTAAATGAAGTGCAGGAAATCTATAACAAACTTAATCTTAGGTAAATACTTTTCCTTGCTTTATTATCATTTAGCTTTGTACCCTTTTCATTATTTATAGTGTAGTATGGTATTATGGTCTTGAAATATAGAGTTTCAATCAATATACAACTCATTTGAGGGTTGGCGTAAGTATTTTAGGTAATAACATAATTAGGGTTGTATTCTATAATTTTACCATTTTAAAAAATTTGGTTCAAAATTAGTTCTCTAGAATTTTCCTACAACTACGTGAGGGAAGGGAAGAGTCAAAACAAAATTTGGGAATTTAAGGAAAAAATGAATGGGTAAATATATTAATAGAGTACCTTAATCGTCAACTCATTATTTTATATACTAAAAATTCCAAAAGTATAAACTTACTTCAAATTTAGATTCCTCACCCCTCAATCACCTAATATATCATATTCCAACTAAATCAGACTTTGTATGCTTACTCAATTTGACAAGGAAAGACATAATTAAATAATATAAATAGATATATTAATATTCTCCGCATATAGTAATCGATTGGTTGTCATGCAACCATTTCTATTGGATCTATGGGCCCTAGAGGGGATGAATAGAGCTAAAATCACTTAAACAAAACACATTAGACCTTTACAATATTTGCTAAAAGTTATTTCAATATTGAAAATCAAAGGAGATAGAGATTGAGCAAACACCAAAAGAAGGCTAAGATGCATAGTGGTTCCAACCTCCAAACTAGGAGATGTACATCCAATACCTATAGGGATCAATCTCTAGAATTTTCAACCATGTCACACTTCTTATATCCCATTATAAGAGTTGCAACATATAGATCATCCTTTTCAAGCACAAGGACTAAACTAGCATTCCTTTTTGGGTTAAGGATCCAATAGCCATGAAAAAGGTCTTACCTATCTACCTACCAAGAATCCTTCGCCAAGGACTTAGCCATTCTTGTAGAAGATCTTTAGCCTTTGATGAACCCTTCCTTCATAAAGGAAGTCACCTTCAAACTACCAATTTTCTAGAGAGAGATTGGGAAAGAGAGTGGAGAGCATCACAAGATGTACACTGAGGCAACTCTCTTATAAGGATCCCAACTCACTCAAATTTTATGTAGAGTAGTAAACAAGATTGAGGTAGATTAGGGGATCTTGGAGGCAAAAACATTCAACTACATAAAGGGAGCACAGAAGGAAAATTTGGAACGAAGTCCAAGGGACCCATTTAGAGTTGAGGTTTCCTAGTAGAAAATAGAGACACTTAGGATTGGATTCTAGCCATTTTGGGTGTTGAAATGGCTATATTTTTTTAGTTTTACAACACTATAATGGTTAGAATACTTTCAACACTTTACCATATAGTGTTGTCAGATGAGTTACCGTATGGGAATACCGAAACACAATATGACAAAACAATTTGTAGTTTTTGGTCAAGTTTATCTGGAATGAAACTCGGTCGATGGTTGTAATTTATTTTGCTAATGTAGGGTGTGGTCGAGTTTCCACTAGAAAAACCCAATCGAACCTAGGTATTTCAAGAGCCAAATTGGTTGTAGGATGAGAATCCACCAAGACAATCTCGGCCAATAAGCAAGCTATAGTTACATTTGACAAATGTTCAAAAAAGTGCTTAAATGTTAAAATTAAGTGCTCTAAATTTCCATTAAGATTAGTTATAAGTCATACATTCAATACAAATCATCTAGAACATGATTATAATAGGGATATGATTTAATCTTCAATATTTGCATTTTCATTGATTTTGAGTAGTTTTCTACCAAACTAGGGTTTGATAATTTTATGTTGTTCATGTATCCTATACTTGAAATTGATCTCAAATTCAATGAAAACGAATGGATGGTTAAGGAATCATCAAAATATGGACAATGTAAAATTATTAGGTCAACACTTTTCAAGTTTATGTGCATCGTCTGTATTGTGGACCATACCATCTTTATTGGATAGTGGCACAAGCATCATCTCCTACCTCGGGTAGGAGACCCCCCAATCTGTGTATGGTACACTACACTAATTTGATTCTTTATCCACCCCTTTCTCTCTTTCCAGTTGATAAATCTCACAGTTATGTATCATGCACATTGCTTGTGCAATTCCACACACTTTCATCATAAATTTAAGCCCTAGTTTCCGTTATTGTAGAAACCCTAAAAAAAAATTCTACATCTCTACAAATTCTTGCACGATGAAGGCCCTAACCTAACCTATATAAACCTATCTATCAACAAACCTCTGCCAACCCTCTAATACTCTCCCTTGAGCATCAATTGCTTCTCAGTACCGTCATTTTTCCACAAAAAATGTTGACTTGGATCCTATGTGATCTTCTTTTTCCCTGAAACCCTTCTTTACCATTGCTCAAATACTTCAATAATAACTACCTTCATGCTTCCATCCTCACAAATCTTTGGTCACTTTCAATCACTTTTCTCCCTATCTAATTTTCCCAATTTTGGCCTTCGTTACTTCATGGAAGAAGTTTCCTGCCATGGCTGGAGCTGGAGGAGGAAAATTCCCCTCCTTTTTCTTACTATTCTGTTTTCTCTTGTTTTTGCATTTTCTCACTACAGGTACAATGGTCTTTTCATGTGATTTTACTTGCATATGTGTGTGACATTTTAGCATGGGCATGCTCCTTTGTTTTGATTATGATGTGAGGCTAATTTGGTATTTTGGTTTTTTTTTTTTTTTAAATAATTAAATATTAGAAACTAATAAAATTTATAACTCAACATAAGAAAATTAGAAAATGAAAATAAATAGATTTTAGAAATAAGAAAAATACAATATATTTATCTAGAATGGTTTCACTATTTGAGTTTGAAGGTTTCTAAGAATCAACTTTGAGGGTTTCTCAAATAATGCATGTATGAACCTTGATTTGTGGAAATATGATGTATAGGTGTGGAAACCCTAACTGGAATACAATAGTAGTTTTTATTTTGATTTAGGATCAGAGTTAACGTTTGTACATCCACTTGATCTTTTGGTCATTATAATAATTGAAATCCTAATTTTCCATATGAGGCATCTTTTCTTAACTTTTTTGTGATCTTTTCAATATCCTCTTATGTTGAGGTTTACCTCCTTGATTAGTTAACGAAATTTTATGAAATAATTGTTTATGGTCATATGACCTAAATCTGATATACATGGATGTTATCATCCCCTTTTATTTGATATAAACATTAAATCAACTAAATTTTTACCTTGCCTCTCTATCGTGCATGTACAATGGACTGAAATTATTTAGAGTAGTGGTACCTATGTACCACCATACATTAGAAGTCAATCTTGACTGTGTTTTTCCACTTATTTATGTCTAGCGCATGTGTATTTCTACCTAGGGTGTGTGTTTTCTACCCAACACTTTTAGCTAGATATTTTGTGGGTCTCAACCATGCTTAAATAATCTTAATAGACTTGTGTTTAAATGCACTTATTTTGATTGATATATTATTGATGTGAACTTTTAAGGTTAGAAATCTTATTTGTTAATCATTTTTTGTAGTTAAATGCTCATTCACCAGACCTGAAAAATCTCTTGAATATACTTTCTTTTTATGTATCTAGTTATCTGCAATTCTCCTTGTTTGGAATTTCCTTAGATGTTCATCTTTTCTCTAAATAATTCACAAATGTTTTTACATTGCACATACTCATCTTATGCTTATTTATTTGTTTGTTTTTGCTTTCCTTCTTTTAAGTGTTGTTGCTAATCCACTCAGAAGTTGAGCAGTCTGAGGATCGTGAGTTTGGAGAAGTTTCTCATGTCTAGTTGTTGAGAAGTTTTGACATGGTCAGGTTTTCTGTTGCAACCAATCTAACTATTTTAGATTTCAATTCCTTCTTAGTTGTCCCCTTATGAATCTAATGTCAAACAATGCTACCTCTTCGTTGTTGCATTACTTGTGTTTTTTACCACACTTATTGAGAAATTATCATGCACCCCTTGTGAAAATTTTATATTGTGGTTTTTCTAGATAGGGTCTTGTATCTTTAGTTATCTTAAGAAGTAAGAAGTGGTTTCCTGTTGGGTCTCACTCCTTACAAGATGGTAACAAATCATGTTTGCATTTTTTAAATTAGCTATCTTTGAATTTTGCATGTTTCCTGATAGTTATTGATAACCTCCTATTTTAGTAGTTTATCTTAGTCTTTTTCTTTAGTTTTCCATACTCTTTCTACATTTATATCGTACTTAAACCTAATTTTACCCCTTTTTGTAAATACATCATCAAACTAACTTTTCCTTTTATAATTGCAGAAAAAGCACAAAAAAATAACAAAAGAATAAACCAGCCCAAGGGTCGAGTGGATCCAAACGGTCCCAAGACCGCATGGAGTTCAAACGGTCCCGAGACCGCATGAAGCCAAACGGTCCCAAGACCGCATGGAGTTCAAACGGTCCCGAGACCGCATGAAGCCAAACGGTCCCAAGACCGCATGGAGTTCAAACGGTCCCGAGACCGCATGAAGCCAAACGGTCCCAAGACCGCATGGAGTTCAAATGGTCCCGAGACCGCATGAAGCCAAACGGTCCCAAGACCGCATGAAGCCAAACGGTCCCAAGACCGCATGGAGTTCAAACGGTCCCGAGACCGCATGAAGCCAAACGGTCCCAAGACCGCATGGAGTTCAAACGATCCCGAGACCGCATGAAGCCAAACGGTCCCAAGACCGCATGGAGTTCAAACGGTCCCAAGACCGCATGAAACCAAACGGTCCCAAGACCGCATGGAGCTCAAACGGTCTCAAGACCGCTTGACACCAAACGGTCCCAAGACCGCATGGAGCTCAAACGGTCTCAAGACCGCTTGACGCCAAATGGTCCCAAGACCGTTTGACGCCAAACGATCTCAAGACCGTTTGACGCCAAACGATCTCAAGACCGTTTGACGCCAAACGATCTCAAGACCGTTTGACGCCAAACGGTCCCAAGACCGCTTGACGCCAAACGATCCCAAGACCGTTTGAGCCCAAACGGTCTCCAAACCGTTTGGATCTCACTCAAAGCCTATAAATAAGACCTCAGGGCCGTCCAGGTCGGAGAGTCCAGACGTCCAGAGGCTGTCTCTCCACTACCAGAACAACTCCATCCATCACTCGAGGTTGCCGGTCTGAGACTCACGTCCATTGCAAGCTACCTTCTCTCTCATCAACAAAGAAGGTGAGAGGAGAAGATCCGTCATCAAGCAAGCTACGAAGGGTGAAGATCGTTGCTCTCTCCACCAAGGGTTCAACCTTCTCTCCTCAGTGGAGATGATGTTCTTTCTATCTCTTCTTGCCTCCTTCTTTGTTGCTCCCTCTATGAGGAGCGAGTAGTTCCATCCACTGGGGCGCGGGGACTAGCCCCGCTGCCCATGTTTTGTATTTTGTACTGTAAAAAAGATGTTATCATTTCGTTTTAATACTAAATCGTTTCACACATGCTTGAATGGTGGCCACGTTCTTGTATGCATTTATTGTCTTTCGTTGTGGTTTGTCTACGACCGCTATCGAGGCTTGAATACCGATTTAGTGTTGGTTTCTGGTGTGTGTATCCACCACGCATCCGTTTCGGTGTCTAGGAGTGTATCTCAAAGAGTGGAGTAAACTCACTACCATCTGGCACACTCCCATCTGTATGGAAGAGACCTTTGGTAAGTCGAGGAACACACTTTGCGAGGGGAATGATGTAAAGCATGTGACCATTCGTTCGGGGATGGCTGGCGTTGCATCATTCCCGCACTTCTCGTAGCTAGGTTATCCCTCACCGGAAACTAGTTCTACAAAGACGCTATTCGATTTGATAATTATCGCTCGCTTGTTAGTTTTAGATGCACGTTTCATGAGGATGAGTAAGATTCTCTTTTCGGAGACTACATCCTTCAGTGACGCGTAGGATGTACCGTATTAGAGCTACTTAACCCTTGAAGGATGAGATGCATTGCCCTTTTCTTATATGGGCATTGGTCTTGTGGAACATCGAAGGGTGCAATGCATCGCTCCTGTCTTATGTGGGCATCGGTCTTGTGGAACACCCTTGGATGCAACGCATCGCTCTTGTCTTATAAGGCATCGGTCTTGTGGAAACATCCATGCATCTAGCTTATAAGTCTTGCTTAGTACATATACAATGCATGTGTAGCGGTGGTAAATACCTGCTTAACCCCAGTGATTCATCATCATTTGTTAACTCTTAAGATTTACTTGCTTTATTTACCCTCTTGCCTTACTTTCTTTGTACTTAGTTTAAAACAACCAAATCAAACTTTCGATCTAAATATCAATCTTTAAGTTGTTAAGTAAAGGCTAAACGTTTTTCATCTTGACTTCGTCAAGACCGTTGTCCCGAGGATTCGACCCTTAACTATACTACGATAAGACTTCCACATGTCTTAGCACATGTGGGTGGAGTTCTTACCATAGTACTAGCAAGGCTAAACTTAGAGACTCATCATCTCTAGGATTTTTAGTGGTGTTGCATCAAAAACATACTCCATCAAAAAATTGGCGCCGTTGCCGGGGACAACGGAACTTTTTAGTTTTTTACTTACCAATTTCTTGGTTGATTAGGATTTTACACTTTTTCTTAATAACCAATCCAATATTTCTTGATCTTTTTCATTTCCTTCCATTTTTCCTAACTTGAGATTTTCCTTCTACTCAGGTAGAAAACGTGTATGCAACCCCCGCATAGCATCGGATTCTCCCCTGAACCAGAATACGATTCTGAGGTAGAAAGAAGTTTTCACCGAAGGAATAGACTTAACCGCCAAAGAGCCAGACAGATGGCCGAAGAGCAACGCCTTGTTGCAGAAAGAGTCAACGCTGCCATAGCAGCACAACGAGCACAACTCATTGCTGACACTCGTGCTCAGGTGCAAGCTGAGATCCGAGCTGAGGAACAAGCCCGCATCCAAGCAGAGCAGGCTGCTGCTCAACTTGCGTTAAGAAACAAGCAACTTCGGGACTATGCAGTTCCAAAGAATTATGAAGACAACCATCCGGTCCGGCCTCCGATCATTAACATCCCACACTTCGAGATCCGGACCCAGTGGATTCAGATTATGCAAGGGATTTCTTTCTCTGGAAGTTCTGGAGACGACTGCATGGACCACCTGAAACGGTTTAAGGCATTATGCCGACTGGTCCCACAAGCTGGCATTGCTTTCGACGCAATAATGCTCCATCTGTTTCATTTCACTCTATCTGGAAGGGCCTTAAGTTGGTATAATTCATTGGATAGAGAACCCATTATCACCACCTGGGCCCCTTTAGAGGAGAAATTCCTGGAGAAGTTCTTTCCACCCTCGCTTACCTACGAAATCAGAGGGCAGATCAACCATTTCTCTCAGCTTCCTGGAGAGACCCTCGCCGAGGCATGGGAAAGATTCAAAGAACTTCTACGAAAATGCCCTCATCATGGGATTTCGCAAAATCAACTGATTGAGACCTTTTACCGGGGGGTAAATGATGACATTAAACAGTTCCTAGATTCCTCATCTGGAGGAAATTTCATGAGGAAAAACTATGAAGACGCCTGGAAGATCGTCACTTTAGGGGCTGAAAACCAGTCCAACTGGGGGCGAACAGCCGGAAAAGGCGTCCTCAAAGTCTTTAAAGCTGAGGAATCTACGGAATTAAAGTCAATAGCAGAGGCTCTGAAAGCAATCGCCCATAAACAACAAACCCTTGAATCATCTCTAGGGGAATTCAACAAGAAACAATCCCCGCAGCTGCATCAAGTCAAAGCTGTCACAGGTTCCTGTGAAGCTTGTCATGCATCAGATCATCCGACCCTATCCTGCGGAATGCTCTATAGTGTGATGATGGATCTTCATCCACCACCACAACCTTATGAGGCCATCACTAATCAGATTGAAGATCAGACTCCGGAGCAAGTCAACTCTATCCATACTATTCCCGGGCAAGTCTACTATAATCCTAGTCAACCAAGGAACCATCCTGGATTCCAGTATGGGAACCCTTCTGGGACTGGAAACCCGCAACACCAGACTCAAGGGGGATTTGACAGTAGGTTGCCTCCTGGGTTATCAAACAATCAAGGGAATCCAAGAAACAACTTCCCTAGGGTTAACTACCCTAGAAATCAGTCAGCCTACTACCAGTACACTCACCCCCCGCTTCACCCACAATTGCATGTTCAACAATCCCAACAACAAAATTCTCAGAAGAATGTTACCACGCAGTCGGAAGATGAGCTATCTTCAATAAGACAGATGCTGCAATCTCAGCAAACCATGCTGGCCAATCAACAAGCCCAACAAAAGGCAGTTGAAACACAGCTTGCTCAGATTGCTGCACAATTGAAGCCTTCGGCCGGCACTTTCGCTGGACAGCCCGAATTAAATCCGAAACATGGGCTGAACAAAGATCAACAATTAAATATGCCAGCAGTATAACAAGTTTTAGCTTCGTCGAGCCAGCGACATAAAACCAAGGCGCTTCTTGGGAGGCAACCCAAGACCTGAATATCAATTTCTCTATTTTCTAGTTTTATTCTTTCTTAATTTTGTTTCGCTTTCTTTAAGCTCTTTCTTTATTAAATCTAAAAATACAAAAAAAAAATCTACATAATAAAAACTACAAAAACAATATAAAACAAACAACATAAAAATTCATAAACCAAAATACAAAAAAAATATACAAATATATATATACTCAAAAACATAAAAATATATAATCCCTTTTGTTACCTCCAAACGGTCTTGAAACCGTTTGGGACCAAACGGTCTTGAAACCGTTTGGGACCAAACGGTCCCCAAACCGTTTGGGACCAAACGGTCTCGAAACCGTTTGAGACCAAACGGTCTTGAGACCGCTTGGGACCAAGCGGTCTTCAAAACCGTTTGGAATACGAAAGGCCACCAACCAATCACTATATATACCAGCCCTTCTTCTTCATATTTCTCTCTTCGAATCTTCGAATTCTCCAGAGTGTTCGTGCGAAGAGTCTTCTTCCTGCTACTGTTGCATTCGCCCTAGCCGCTCACCCGTTCGTTCGACCTTCTTCCGCAAGGTAGTCCGGCGACTCCAAACACGCCGCTCTCGCCGACGTTTCCTACACCGCCATCGCAGCCGTCATAGAACGAAGTTCTCTGACTCCTCTGTCGCCTTCGTCACCGCGCCATTGTGTCGCCACCACCACTGAGCCAGTCGCCGTCTCCTCGACCATCGCGCAACGTCTCTTTCTCCGCTACCACCGTCGCTGTCGAAAGAAACTCCGATTCTTCCACCGCTTCCATCGCCGTCACCGTTTTTCCTATCGTCTTCGTCATCGTCGAGGTCGCTGGCGCACTCACCTTCGCGCCGTTTCGCCTTCCCTTGCGCCGGCAACCTGCGACTCTTCGTTTTCCTAACGGTTTTCCAAACGATCCCGAAACCGTTTGGGACCAACCAGTCTTGAGACCGTTTGGGACCAAACGGTCTTGAAACCGTTTGGGATCAAACGGTCTTGAAACCGTTTGGAACCAAACGGTCCTCAAACCGTTTGGAGCCAAACGGTCTTCAAACCGTTTGGAGCCAAACGGTCTTGAAACCGTTTGGGACCAAACGGTCCTCAAACCGTTTGGAGTCAAACGGTCCTGAAACTAAGAAACTTCTAAATTGTTTCTTAATCTAAATTGTTTCAATCCTCTTTTTCTAACTAAGACACTTGTATCTTTTTCAGAAATGGCATCAAACAAGACTTCCGGATCTGCCCCTTCTCTGACAAGGGAGCAGATGATGGAGGAGCGAGAAAAGCTCGTGCAAATCAGGGACACCTACAACACCACTGGAGTTGTCCCTCCAAAAATCAAGATCATCGAAGTCCTATGCGAAATAACCCGCCTTACCAAATGCCTGGGTGAGGCTCCTGAAGAAGAGATTGAGCATACCTCTTCGGACGACGATGAAGGTTCGGATTACATACCGAACCCCGATGAAGACTCCTCTGCCCAGGAGACAGAAGGGAAACGCAAGGCTGCAAAGGCTGCATCTGGGCAGCCTCCAAAAAGGGCAAGAAAACAGGTCCACCCTTCATCCGCCATGGACCAACCCTTCGCCAAACCATCCACATACGCTGCTACCACCATCACCCCTGCAGCTACCATCCCTACCACTTTCATTCCCATTACTACTCCAATTCCACCACCACAAAACCTATACATCCAACCTTCCATCTCCATTGACAAAACCCTCAAACCGACTAAGTATGTTTGCTCCAGCATACTAGTCAAAATGGGAATTCATGACTGCATCTTCAGCGTACTACAGAAAGCCAACCTCGCCAGGTTGTGCTCATTACCTGAAGTGTCATACTTTGAACCTACGGCGGAATTCTTCTCCTTTCTGAGAAAGGAGCCCGTTGACATCGCTGATAGGTCACGGGATGGGGGTGACAGAAGAATTGTCACCCAGATCTTTGGTAGCGATGTCGTCTTGACAGAAAATATGCTGAATTCTATGTTCATCGACGACACAGAGCAGCTACAAAAGGCCAAGCTAGTGGGAACCGATCACCCAGAATTTAACCGCCATACATTCTGGAAAAGCTTAACCGGACTTCCCACCTACGACGCAAAAACCTGTAAAGCGTCCAACATGCATTCCGGATTTATGTGCACTTTGCACAAAATCCTATCTGGCGCGCTATTTCCAAGATCGGAAGGAGGAAACGTCACAATATCTGACCTCTTTGTCCTCTGGTCTATCCTCAACGACAGGCCAGTAAACATTGGACGATTGATGGTCCAGAAATTTTCTGCTGCCCTAATAGGGAAAGAGATCTGCTTGGGGGGCCATGTCACTTCCATAATAAAATTCTTTAAGATGGACAGGCTACTACCCCAATGCACGCAAATCAAGGGTGACATCCTTACAAATGAGCAATCTCTGAAAAACTCATTCATAATCAAAGAAAAGGATGGGAAAATACACTACGTATTCTGCCCGATGGTTAAATCTTCAAGAACCCTCCTTCCGCTACCAGAGCTAGCACACTATGACATGACACAACTCCTGTTTTCTGCAGACGAGCTTACTAAGTTGCTAGCCTCGGTCAAACCCGCCGAGAAAGAAAAAACTGTGGGTCCAACCGAGATGAGCATTACAGCCCCGACAGCACCACTTACAAAAATCCCTGTCAAACGGCCCTCTAGAAGGTTGTTACATGCCAAGCAGCTGTCGGAGACGCCAACATCCCGCCCCAACCCGGAGGATGAGCATTTCAACGATGAAATTCTCACAACATCCTCCCTTGACTCTTTCATCCAGAGTCTAAACGAGCAGCTCTCCACTGCTCCCTCCACCGCCTTCCCCTCCACCTCCACGCCAGCATTCACATCCACCTTTCCACCCTCCCTAACATCAGGCTCCCCTTTCCCCACCTCCATGCCTGATTTCACCACCTTCGCCTCCGCATCCACATCAGCATTCACATCCACTTTTTCACCCACCCCAACATCGGGCTTACCTTTCTTCACCTCCATGCCCGACTTCACCATCTCTCCATTACCATCCACAATCCCCACCCCTTCATCATCAACTCCACCACTCTTCACATCCGCCACCACCCCGACACCGCTGGTGACCTCATCAACAGTCACTACGCAGTTCGGGCCTTCATCAGTGTCTTTTCCGCAAGACACTACCACCATCCCACATAGGCCCCAACCACATCACCCTTCCGCCTCTGGGGCCCCCTTTACTAACATCGGTGAGGAATTCGGCCGTCAATTTGACGCTGTCCGACACCTCCTCACCGATCCTTCTAACTTATTACATTCCATTTTTTCTTGTGTACAGGATTTAACTAAACAGGTAACCAGGATCGCCAATCAACATCAAGCTCTTCCTGTCGTCCTACAAGGTATTCAGCAACGACAGGATGAAGTGGCTAGGCAAGTTGAACATATCAACAGCCACACCAACAACCTGCCGGACCTGATCCTTGGGGCAACGCGTCAGCAAGAAGCTACGACGAGAAAAGTCGATGAGATCTCGACCCAGACTCACCCTCTGCAAGAGAATCTCCGCAAGCTTGAGCAAAACCAAGACAAGCTAAGCTCGCGCCTGGCTACCATCGACGAAACAATTACGCAGCTCCACCATCATCAAAAGGAGACTACCATCAATGAAATACAACAACTACGTGCCCAAGTCACAGATCTGACTGCACGCCTCCTCTCTGCCGAGGACAGATATACAGATCTCAAAGAAGCCCACGACGCATTGCTCGAAAAACACGAGCATCTGCAAGTGGCTTTCGATGAGCTACAAGCCACTCACCGGCGGTGTAAAAAGCCGTCTAACAAGAAGAAACCAGACGAAGCTGCGGCTGACAACGACAATGATGATGAAGAAGAAGAAGACTCCGATTCATCTGCTGACTCCAATAAAGACACACCTCCAGGAGATAAGCACGATGATGGCGAGGATCCAGGGAATGCTGCAGGACCCTCCCAAAAAGGGTCCGATAAAGGTCACCAGGAAAGTGACTATCACCCCAAGTCCCCACAGCACGATAACGTCAACATCTCTTATGGGGACCAATTCTTTGATTACTCCGCTATGGGGTCAATGGGAGAAGCCGCCAAAGATGCAGCATTCGCTGAGCTCCAACAGTGCATAAAAGGAGCCAACGCTACCTCGCCAAAAACTCCTCTTCCCTACTCAACACCTTCTCCCCCTCACCTGGACGATGCAGACCGAGTGAGTCTAGATACAGACGAAGATCTTGACTCCGCCTCCGACCAGGATGACAATATCAAAGGCCATGAAGAAGCCTTCGAACAACACGCCTCCCCTCCACCACAAAACCTCCCCCCGCCTCCCCCTCTTCCACAAAAAATGCATGATCTTGACAGGACAGCCATCTCTACTTTAGATGCTCAGGACATTTTCATCCTGAACACTATAGTAGACGATGCAAAAGCAGGGGACGATACAATTTACATTAATACAAAAACCAGGCGTACGTTGACACGCGAAGATTTTCGTTGCATCCTCCGACCCCGGTCTACGATGCCACTGTCAATTTTTCGTGTCCTCCTCGCCAACTGTATAGAAATATATAAATGTAAAAAACGGATACAACCAGCCTTCAACGCCTCACCTGCACTATCTCTTGGCCTTTTACACAAGAGCTTGCAGGTGAGGTCGATTGAGCGACTGCGTGTCGGATTAGCACGTCGGGCACGCTATATCACGCTGCCTTTCCAAGTCTCGGGACACTGGCTCTTTATGATAGTGGACACCGCGGCAAGGGACGCCAAAGTCTACAACTTCAATACCGCCGAGCTACCATCCGGCATAATTAACTTTATCGGAGACGCAGCAGGTGAATCTCGGTGTATACCCTTCCGGTTGCTTAAAGTAATCTGGGCTGTACGCCCTTCTCTTCGCCAAGACTGGAGCCAACCATGGTTTAGAATCATTAACCCTCCAGTTCAAGCCACCACGGGATCCGGGGACAGCGCCTTCTACACCATCAGACATATTCTAGCGCTTAACCAGGAAATCCCATTCACAGACTTGGCATCTGAAGACTTCCATTCGCTAAGAGGACGCTACGCCATGGAACTCATATGTGACAGAAGATTTTTCAACGATCCGACTATGTCACCAGATGATGTTCCACGATATCTTTACTCAGCTGTGCAACGTCGACAGCGGAGACCTTTCCGCCAAGTTCTGGAAGAGTCAGAACAAAACAAGTTGCCCACAGAAGACACCAGCAAGAAAGACCCCGCGTACACAACTACACCAACTTTTCCTGATTTCGATCGCGATTCTTGCAAGGGTCTAAACGACCTTGAAATACGCATAATCATGGCAAAACTCTCCGCAGAAAAAGACGGCATCGTATTCATGTCTCAAGACATTATCGTAATGGCCGATTCTTTGCGAGAAACTCTACAAGATAAGGGGCAACTTTCTTGCAGCCTCATGGCCGCTTACCAATCTCAGATTGGCCAACACAATCCCGACACATATATGGCGTCCCCGTACATGAAAGACGATCTGCTCAAACTGAAAAACTTCGGCACAATAGAAGCATTGATTGCATATCTTCAACATACAACGCCGAAGTTCATCATGCTACCGATCCTACATCAAGGGCACTGGCTTCTTCTGGCAACCAATCTCCACACCGGAACAACTACAATATACAACAGTTCCGATAGCCAGTTCAATGCCCGACAACGACAATACGTCGTAACGCCCAAAACGCCGACAGAAGAAATGGCAAAGGAGTGTGCTACGAAATTAATCGAACTTCTGAGTCAGCACACTAGAGCATACAACACTGAGCACTTCAGCCGCCCCGCCTTCTGCCATAAATGCCCCCAGCAAATACGACAATCCAACGACTGCGGCTTCCACGTCCTCTACTGGATGTACACTATAATCGTTCTCCAAAGACCAGTGGAGGAAATGACGGACGTGGATTACCACGCCTTACGTGGGCAGTTCGCATCTACACTACTGCATTCTCCAGGGGCAACCGACAATCTACCTTAACCTGCAGCCCTTGTTCTAATGTTTTCTCAACCTATCACTTTGCCACTCTGGGGACAGAGTGTGTGATAAGTTAGGGGGGGGATACATTAGACAAGGGCTAGGTATCAACTTCTATACTCCCTTCTTTTTCTCTAAACACTTTCCATACATTTCTTTTGTTTTACAAATTCTTTTTATTCTTTCAAGATTCTTTTTACAAATTCTTCTTAATCACCTCAACTAACTCTAGAATCATGTTAGTCTCTACAAGTATTTAGCACTTAGACATCAAATGGCGATTTATCGACCCCCATCCACTATGGATCCTATATTTTTGCTCCAATTCTTTATCTGACTCTCCATAGGTCAAAATCAGGGCAGAAATAAGCCGAGATCTCAAGGATGAGAGGGAAATCAGGCAAATTCCAAGTCAAAAAGCTCTGCAAGTGGACCACAAACCAAATAAGTGCATGCTGAAAAACTTTAAGAACAACTTTCCTCTCTTCAAAATAAAAGAGGCTTGGCCGCCCAAAATAAATCCTCATCCCAAAACCCAAGCCTGTGAGCTTTTGAATAAAAGCCAGAGAGACGAATAAAATCATGAGAGTTGTGCCACGAATAAGGACCTATATAAAGAACTGATAAAGGGCTCACCCGGCCGGCACATTCCGCTGCCCTCACAAAGGCAGATGCGTCACGTCCGGTAGTGAAACCCTAAAAGTTCCAAGTATATGAAAAGGCTAATAAAGGACTTGCCCGGCCGGTACATTCAGCTGCCCTCATAAAGGCAGATGTGTCGTGTCCGGTAGTGAGATCCTAAAAAGCATAGACAGCCCCTCCCCCACTCGAAGGGGAGTTACACTTCAAAGCCTTTAGCCAACCCTCATACCCTCTCTAGCTTCCAATAGGTTTCCAGAGAGGTATAAAGTTGATTAGAGTCAACAGCATGCACAAAATAAATGTGGTCCCAAGGCAAACTTTGAGATACGGAAAAACCTGAAATCCAAGCAACTCTCGAAATCCAAAAGGATCAAGGAATGCAATAAGCCTCGATACGACCCCTGGGGAACTCAGGCCAAGAATTGAAGCAAGAGTACGGGGAAATTTTAATTAAGATCGCCGCGCCATTTCATGTCTCAGCTCTATCTAACTTGAGGACAAGCTAGACTCTAAGTTAGGGGGGGTGATAGCCTCCTATTTTAGTAGTTTATCTTAGTCTTTTTCTTTAGTTTTCCATACTCTTTCTACATTTATATCGTACTTAAACCTAATTTTACCCCTTTTTGTAAATACATCATCAAACTAACTTTTCCTTTTATAATTGCAGAAAAAGCACAAAAAATAACAAAAGAATAAACCAGCCCAAGGGTCGAGTGGATCCAAACGGTCCCAAGACCGCATGGAGTTCAAACGGTCCCGAGACCGCATGAAGCCAAACGGTCCCAAGACCGCATGGAGTTCAAACGGTCCCGAGACCGCATGAAGCCAAATGGTCCCAAGACCGCATGGAGTTCAAACGGTCCCGAGACCGCATGAAGCCAAACGGTCCCAAGACCGCATGGAGTTCAAACGGTCCCGAGACCGCATGAAGCCAAACGGTCCCAAGACCGCATGAAGCCAAACGGTCCCAAGACCGCATGGAGTTCAAACGGTCCCGAGACCGCATGAAGCCAAATGGTCCCAAGACCGCATGGAGTTCAAACGATCCCGAGACCGCATGAAGCCAAATGGTCCCAAGACCGCATGGAGTTCAAACGGTCCCAAGACCGCATGAAACCAAACGGTCCCAAGACCGCATGGAGCTCAAACGGTCTCAAGACCGCTTGACACCAAACGGTCCCAAGACCGCATGGAGCTCAAACGGTCTCAAGACCGCTTGACGCCAAACGGTCCCAAGACCGTTTGACGCCAAACGATCTCAAGACCGTTTGACGCCAAACGATCTCAAGACCGTTTGACGCCAAACGATCTCAAGACCATTTGACGCCAAACGGTCCCAAGACCGCTTGACGCCAAACGATCCCAAGACCGTTTGAGCCCAAACGATCTCCAAACCGTTTGGATCTCACTCAAAGCCTATAAATAAGACCTCAGGGCCGTCCAGGTCGGAGAGTCCAGACGTCCAGAGGCTGTCTCTCCACTACCAGAACAACTCCATCCATCACTCGAGGCTGCCGGTCTGAGACTCACGTCCATTGCAAGCTACCTTCTCTCTCATCAACAAAGAAGGTGAGAGGAGAAGATCCGTCATCAAGCAAGCTACGAAGGGTGAAGATCGTTGCTCTCTCCACCAAGGGTTCA
Organism: Alisma plantago-aquatica; assembly: GCA_963693085.1. Lineage (NCBI taxonomy): Eukaryota > Viridiplantae > Streptophyta > Magnoliopsida > Alismatales > Alismataceae > Alisma > Alisma plantago-aquatica. The sequence goes on from OY856415.1 coordinate 134,819,971, forward strand.
ACCTTCTCTCCTCAGTGGAGATGATGTTCTTTCTATCTCTTCTTGCCTCCTTCTTTGTTGCTCCCTCTATGAGGAGCGAGTAGTTCCATCCACTGGGGCGCGGGGACTAGCCCCGCTGCCCATGTTTTGTATTTTGTACTGTAAAAAAGATGTTATCATTTCGTTTTAATACTAAATCGTTTCACACATGCTTGAATGGTGGCCACGTTCTTGTATGCATTTATTGTCTTTCGTTTTGGTTTGTCTACGACCGCTATCGAGGCTTGAATACCGATTTAGTGTTGGTTTCTGGTGTGTGTATCCACCACGCATCCGTTTCGGTGTCTAGGAGTGTATCTCAAAGAGTGGAGTAAACTCACTACCATCTGGCACACTCCCATCTGTATGGAAGAGACCTTTGGTAAGTCGAGGAACACACTTTGCGAGGGGAATGATGTAAAGCATGTGACCATTCGTTCGGGGATGGCTGGCGTTGCATCATTCCCGCACTTCTCGTAGCTAGGTTATCCCTCACCGGAAACTAGGTCTACAAAGACGCTATTCGATTTGATAATTATCGCTCACTTGTTAGTTTTAGATGCACGTTTCATGAGGATGAGTAAGATTCTCTTTTCGGAGACTACATCCTTCAGTGACGCGTAGGATGTACCGTATTAGAGCTACTTAACCCTTGAAGGATGAGATGCATTGCCCTTTTCTTATATGGGCATTGGTCTTGTGGAACATCGAAGGGTGCAATGCATCGCTCCTGTCTTATGTGGGCATCGGTCTTGTGGAACACCCTTGGATGCAACGCATCGCTCTTGTCTTATAAGGCATCGGTCTTGTGGAAACATCCATGCATCTAGCTTATAAGTCTTGCTTAGTACATATACAATGCATGTGTAGCGGTGGTAAATACCTGCTTAACCCCAGTGATTCATCATCATTTGTTAACTCTTAAGATTTACTTGCTTTATTTACCCTCTTGCCTTACTTTCTTTGTACTTAGTTTAAAACAACCAAATCAAACTTTCGATCTAAATATCAATCTTTAAGTTGTTAAGTAAAGGCTAAACGTTTTTCATCTTGACTTCGTCAAGACCGTTGTCCCGAGGATTCGACCCTTAACTATACTACGATAAGACTTCCACATGTCTTAGCACATGTGGGTGGAGTTCTTACCATAGTACTATCAAGGCTAAACTTAGAGACTCATCATCTCTAGGATTTTTAGTGGTGTTGCATCAAAAACATACTCCATCAGTTATACGTCTATTTTAGGGGAAACAACCAATTTGAGGACACCATTACTACGCCAATGTCTGATTTCATGGAGTGTTACTCTGCACCGCAGAACACCTATTGTAGCATGCCGACCTTCAACCTTCTAATGAACAACTTGAAGTCTTAGGTTATGGATGCAGCTCAAGTTGTTGCCAACTCTGTTACTTCAACTGATGTACCTTATGAGCACGAGTTGGTCTTGCTAGAATGTTTCTCACCACGGTTTTGTGGGAAAGACAAACACCAATTGTTGTCTACAAGCCAAAAGAGTGTTTTATGACCAAGTTTTTGAAGATTTAGCCATCTTATTTCAAGAGTGAAAGTGAGTTAGAGATGGTGGTTAGGGAAGATGATTCAGTTCTGGTCTTAGAACAGATATTTGAGGGCATGACACTCCCAACTTACTAGAAGGTTTGTTTCACCTCCTACGTGATACATGGACAAGTATATATCTGGTAGAATGGGATATCTTGTTATCGTGACACTTCCACCTTGTCTTGGGAATTCATAGTACTTTCCATGAGAAGTATGTTTGTTCTACTGCACTGAGAAAGAAAGAAGAAGAGTTCTATATCTTGAAGCAGGGTTGATTGAGTGTCCTCTCTTACATGTAGAAGTTGCTTTTGCTTGAACATTATGCTATTGGAGTAGGGATATTGTAAGGTTAAATTATTCTTGGAAAGGTTGAACTACCATGTGCAATGTGATCTGGTTCTGGAAATCCCACTCATCTTCCAACAGATGGTTGATAAAGCCCTCACGGTTGAATCATATCCTAGTTTCTATGCCCCATCAAAAAACAATAAGAGGAAGAGCTTTGGTGCGTATCAATGATGTGCCAAGTGCAACTGATGTTTTTTCCATCACTCTCTGGAAAAGTTCCCCGAAGTGAAGCATGTTGCAACGAGAGATGGCATGTAGGTGAATGTTCCACCAATGTATCTAGGATGGGCACTCAACTCCCAATGCTACAACTTTAACAAGACCTAGCTCTGGGTAGCCTTCACAACAGCCATATCCATGTCCAAACCAACCTCCAAGGAACAACAATACTAATAAAAACAACCTACAAGGATGGTAGCCACCAGTTGAGAGGTGTGATGGTCACATCTTTTCCATATATTTTTTGGATATTGGTGGTGATAACGAAGTGATCAAAAGTATCATATATCTAATTCTACAACCATCAAAGCTTATTTTACTCTAAATCTTTGAATACATTTATATCCTACAAAATTGTTGACATTCTAGAGTTAGAACCGGCCTACATGGACTATATTCTTGAGGTTTAGACCCCTAGTGGCAGGTTATGCTCTTTGTTTTTGAAAATCTCACCCATTATTTTTTGCATATCTAAAAAGATGTTTGTTATAGAGTTCATACTCCTAGACATGATAACCTTTGACATCATTCTAGGAATTGTTTGGTTATAAAGGTTTGATGTATCTCTATTTAGTTGTGAGAAAAAGGTTAGCTTGTTGCACCATGATGATAGAGAATTCATCATCTTAACCATCAAAACTGAGAATCTTATAATGCATGGATGTAGAGCCTACTTGGAATCTACCATCCTTCAATCTTTTCTACCAACTTAAATGATGTCAATATTATTTGAGAATTTCCTAATGAGCTACATGGTATCCCTCCTACTCATGAGGTTGAATTCTCCATCAATTGTGTCATTCAATACTCCTATATTGAAATGTTTGTATCATATCACACCTATAGATCTTGCTGAACTCAAAAAGCATTTGCAAGAGCTTATGTCACATGGTTAATTTGCCCTAGTGTCTCCCCTTGGGAAACTCCAACTTTTTTAATGAAAAGATTGATAATTCTTTAAGAATGTGCATGGATTACCATATGTTGAATCGCATGATGAGAAAGTACCGCTAAGATTTGATGCAAATTGATGAGTTGTTTGATCACTTGAAGTCAGACACTATTTTCTCAAAGATGGATATGTGGAGTGGTTATTACCAGATGTGAGTAAAGGATGTGGATATACCAAAGACAAACTTTTGTACACGTTATGGGCATTATAAGTTCTTATTCATGCCCTTTGATTTGACCAATGCCCTGTCTACCTTCATGGATCTTATTAATTGGGTTTTCCACCCTTATCATGATAATTTCTCGGTTGTATTTGTTGACGATATACTTACCCCTAGTCAATGGATCCACACTGCTACCATTTGTAGATTTTCGTACACTATCTTTATGGGCACAAACTTATGCCATGTTTTCAAATTGTGAATATTAGATAAAGGAAATTATGTTCTCTTGCCACATTATCTCTACTAGTTACATTGCCTTGGATCTAGCTAAATTTAAGCTATAACTAGTTTGAAATCTCCAAAGAACCGTTTTGAAATAAAAAGTTTCTTATCACTTGCGAGGTTCTACAAAATATTTATAAATATTTTTTTATGAGCTGCCCCTTCCCACTACAAATTTGACCCATAAAGGTTTTAAGTTTGTTTCAACTTCTACATGTGAAAAAGGTTTTCTAGATCCAAGGTGATGTTTGACTTCTGCTCATGTTATGGCCCTATTGTTGAAGGGAATCCCTACATCATTTTAGCCAACACTTCTAAATAGAGGTTGGGATGTGTCCTTATGAAACAAGGAAACACCATTACTTATGCCTCATGACAGTTGAAGTCTAATGAGGAGAATTGGCCCACACATGATTTGGATCTTGCGACCATAGTTCACACACTTAAAATCTAGTGGTTTTACTTGTATGGAGTATAGTCTTAGGTTTCCATGGATCATAAAAGGATTCATTATTTCACGACACAAAAAGATCTAAATCTATGACCAAGGAGGCGGGTGGAGTATCTCAATGATATAATTTCATGATTTATAATGATTTGGGTAAAGGTGAATGTTGTTGCATATGCCCTGATCCAGAAGAACAATACAATTTGGGCATCTCTTCAATGTTTCTTATGGAGGAATTTAAAGAATATTTCTAGTTGGGGACCTCAGCTATTAGATAATCTTGATGATGTTTTTGTCCAAAAGTTTATAGTGTGTATGGCTAGTTACCTATCACCTGTTCTTGGATTTATGAATTCATTGATCCTCAGATGCCTGATAATGATCTTGAAGAAATGAGGTAAGTGACCAAGAAGCTACAATATGAACTATCAGAGTGGATGGTGCCATCCAAATTTTTCATTGGTTATGGATTCCTAATGTTTGATGACTTGAGGTGAAGAGTGTTGAGTGAATTCCATGGGTCCAAGTACATGATTCATCCGCATATGAAAAAGATGTACAAGGACTTGTAGCATGGATTTTGTGGCAAACCATGAGGAAATACATTACCGCTTTTAGTAAAAGGTGTCATACTTGCTAGTAAGTAAAGATAGAGCATCAGTGCATGGTGGTCTTCTCCACTCTCTTGAGAATCTGGAAGGAAAATGGGAGAACATCACCGTATGATCTTTGTTAATAGTTTTCCAAAGTCAAAAGGTATATGCGATGTGATTTGGATTGTTGCAGATTGTCTAACTATATCATCTCACTTTTTTCTCTTGAAAAGAATCTTTAAAGTTTCTAATACGATAGAATTGTATGTTTATTAGATCGTTCATTAGCATGGAGTCCCAAATAATATAGTATTTAATTGAGACCCAAAGTTTAAATCTCATGTCGAATAAGATTTAAGAAGATGTGGGTTCAGATTGTGTTTCAATACAACTTACCACCCACAAACATATGTTGGCAGTATGAGAGGACATTTCAGATTTTTGGAAGATATTTTGTGTGCATGTGTGAGGTATTGGGGATGTTCTTAGAATAAGTATCTCCCAGTGGCCAAGTTCACTTATAACAATAGCTACCAAGATAGTATTGTTATGTTACATTTGAGGTGCTCTATAGTTAACCTTGTCACTCTCTGTTACATTAGGACAACATAGGGAAACACATGCTTGTGAAGATGGACTATAAGTAGATTATGAAAGACAATGTTAGGCCTATAAAGAAGGATAAAAGTTGTCTAAGACCAATAAATGAAGCATGTAGACAAGAAAAAGATGGATGTAAGGAAAACTCTCGCCATCGTGGTATTCTTTCTTTTTTACTTATTATTCAGTTTTTGATTTAATTTTTTTAGAACATATGTCTTATTCTTTCTATATACTCTATTATTTTGCTGATTGATCCAATGAAATTTTAATATAAAATAAAAAAATTCATGGGAGCACCTAACTTTGGTAAAAAAAAAATTCAATTTTCCTATTAATACGTAAAAAATGAGAAAATAAATAGAAGATCTTAATTTTGTCATCTATTGTTTATTGCTTTCATACTTTAATACAGAAGTCTTTTAAAGTGCAATGTTGATGTGGTCTACAGAAATCCCTCGTCATCTTAGTATACGCTTTCTCTATTTGTAGTTGTTACCTGGTTATGTTATAGTTCAAAAATTCTGAGAAGGACATATATAATACTTTGAAAATACGATTTAATTTGTGTTGATTTGTAAAATAGAAAAAAGTAGACGTTTGATGATTAGTGATCTAACTCACCCCTCTTCGCCACCCCCCTTCTATTATTTTCTTCTGGATTCGCCACTGTAATCGGGATTGACTTGCGACGTCACTTTCGGAGTAGCCATTTAACCTCATCTGGTCGGTGTTACTTGTTACGATGGGGAAAATATTAAAGATAACCATTTCATGCTAGACCGATCAGGCTAGGATATAAGATTGATCAATGTGTCTATCTGAAGTACAAAAGCGTAGTTGACTAGTGTAATGATACTACAAAAAGATGAGTGAAATCGGCGTCAGATTACAGTGTCAGCATGTAAAATTTCTTTTGTCTAACTTGTTCATTATTTTTAGAATGTTAGTAACATACCTTCACCGTCATTATATTAATAAGCCATAACTCCTACTGGTTTACTAGCTTTTGATAACATTTTTTATTCCTCACTCTATTGATCCTTTGCATCGGTGTACCTTGATGCACCAACATTAAGATGATAGAAGAAAAAAATTTGAAGATTAGCCTGCGAAGTCATCAGCACGAAATGCTCAAATCATTCATGTCCCATGAATGACATAGACTTTTGTATTCCAAGTATGTCTCTGTAAAGATGTCTACGCTAAAATATGGTAACAACAAACAATACACATAAAAATAAGAATGTGTTTTATTTATTTTCTCCCTTTTTCTTCACTTATTAATAGGACTAAATAATAACCAAGATTGAGCCTTTTAAGATAACAAAAATGTGTATTTGTAATAAAAATGTGTGTTTGTACATAATTGAATCCAGACCAAAACAAACAAACCAATAGAACTCTACCAACTCAACTAGCAATTATAATGTGCAATTATAATGCATCATAATAACTGTATAACTTGTGTGCCTGGCAAAAATAATTTTTACAAAAATTAGGAATCGAACCTAGGCACTGCCAAGACAGGTGAATTGACAGCCGAAAGACAGCTGATTGCACGCACGACGTAAGGGATCATCTAGGTCATCTATTCACCAAGGGTTACTTAGTTTGTCAAATACTTCCCACGATTTTCTCTTTCTCTACCATGTAATCATCAACAAAAACCATGTGGGGGCAAAACCCCTTGATTCCTTAAGACCAGGGAGTATCCCTGATATGCATTGAAATTGATTTTCATCCATTAATATCATCTTTGTCCCTATTTTTCTGTATATAAATCTATGAAGTTGCCTTGTTTTGTTTATACTTGATCAACATAGATAGATTATTAGACTCTTAATCATTTTGGGAGAGGGGTTAAGGGTTGGAAAGTATGGATTTATGCATTTATTGCACCCCTTGAGAAAGGTGGAGAATAAATGGGAGGAGAAACCCAGAGTTTAATCATAAAGAACCTAACAAACTAACCAATTGCTATAAAAATGGGGTTGGCATTAGAACAGGTAGTGAACTACGTTACAGGAGTGGGTAGTTCTGACTACAGTCTCTTTATCTAAGGATAGGGGTAATAGATATTGGTGTGCGGAAGGAATTGCAATGTTATCTGTGGTGAAACCATAATCCTGAGGAATTTACTAAAATCTGAGTAATTTAAGTGTTGAGCTTGCTTTGTTCTATTTTTGTTTCTATTCAATAAAACCACTTCAATTTCACCAGCCTATCTGATTAGACCATAGTTAGTAGTAGTCTTTTGGAGAATGTTTTCCTGTGTTTGACTCAGGCCTCAAAAGGGCATATATTACTTCGATACATTCACTTGTGTATGACGCATGGTAAACACGTGTGACCAATGCACCAACAACATTCATGGATTTAATGAACAGGGTGTTCCGGCCTTATCTTGATTAATTCGTGTGAATCCAACCACGTCACATCCATATAACATTGCCATTAGCTTCTCCTACTTCCCTTTAGTATTCCCCATGCCCCAATTCATCGTGAGAAACTCCAATTCACCACTTCCAACCCACAACCACTCAACTAGATACCATGACCTCGAGCCTAATGAAATTTCCATCCTCGCTGAAGTGTAGTTATCACTATGCCTTCAGGAGACCTCAATGACTCTCTATGACACCTTCCCTATTTCCTTTCTTCCTCGTTTATGGATGCCATCATCACCTGACAATCCCTTTCCCACACTATGTCGGTGTGAAGCACTAAAAGGATCCATAGTGTGGAATTGTGATGCTCAGAAGTGAGATGAGGTCACGAAAGTGGTGACAACTTCTATTGGGCACAAGCTTTATCCCTTCTAAACGAAGGCCTGGCCATAGTTTTGAGAAGTTATTGTTCCTTAAGGAGTAGAGACTGAAGAAAGGGGAAATCCACATGGAGCCAATTGGACTAGATGTTAGCATGGAGGCTTATAGCTATAGGATCCAAGCCATCACATTCTCCACCCTCGAATCTAACCCAGATTTTCCTCGACCCTTGGATTAGTATACCAAGTCCTGGGTCCACAACCAATATTATCATTTCTAAACTAATTCTTGTATAAACATAGGTTGACTTTGAAAATCATAATAAATAGTATGTATATTAGATATAGGAAAAAATATGCATCATTTTAATTACAAATCCATAGATTCTAAATAAAATACCACTTAACCAAAAATAGAACTATATTCTATAAGTCTTGGCTTAAGGGATATAAGTAAGTCATCATTTTAATGACATACTTTCATTTCTTAAATTGAAATAGTATAAATGGTAATTGTGATCTCATATCACTAACCTTCGTTCTAAAACACACTAATGACCTCTATGATTGACCAAGATAATGGAACCCTAGATTAGGAAATGATGATGACCTAAACTCTTTAAAACCTAATATTTGTGCAATCTTTAATCAATGCAAATATTTAATGATAAAAACAATCACCTACACCTTAAATTTGTCCCAAAAATTCTAAATTAGGATGCCATAACCATAAATATTCTTATTTGACCTTAGGGTAAATATAACAACCCTACTAAACACAAACCCTAATATTGGGTACTATGGACACACAATGATGATGGACCATCTAGTCATTTTTATGGTGATCAATTTACATTGTACTAGTAGATCCATTGCGAATTCAAGATCTATTTGAACTGGTACGTGTGATTTTCTATGTATATGACTAGTTTTCTTTTGAGAAACCTAAATATGATGTATTTCTTTCTTCTATTTGGGAGAATTTCTTGTATGTAATATGAATGTAGTATTAATGTTTGCCATTTCAGTAACAACATAGATTAAAAGGATGAATTGTAGTTACTCATGGTGCTCATTAAGATCCCTTAAAGAGAGGGAATCTTCTAATGTTGACTAGTACCTCCCTAAAGTACATGGATGCGGAGATACCTAAAATACATGGGAATGGGCCCAATAATATATGTTTTGTGTTAGTCCACCATAGTATTGCAACTCATATTAAGAATAAAGTGTTTCCTTGATTTTTTTGCACTAGATAATGTTTCCCTTTACTCTTTCTTTTCTATCTCAAATCATTCCTATATGCAAGCATATATGTATGTATCTTTCAACCCACGTACACAACACCTTGTGTGTTGATATGATGTTTCATGTATTTCTCAGTGCAAAGAATCATTAAGCTGGAGCAATGTACCTGAAGACACTAATAATGGATCTTGGAGGATCAAGACCAACTTTATATGATCCTTTCCATGTACTTATCAGGGCTTCCTTTTTCCTTTTTTCTAGATGATGTATAGGATGCAAGTCATACCTATGTACTTTTCTTTCCTTTATGCCTAGACTTTCATTCAGTAAGATGTAAGACTTTATTCTTCACTTATGAATGTTGTGTTTGGTGCAATATATATGATATTTGTGGATTGATCTGGCATCTGAAGTTAACGAGTTCATCACCAATAATCCACTTGTTTTACCTTTTGACATTGGTATGAATACATGCATACCAATGAAATGTCCTTATGGAAAGTATGATTGATTTGGGGTCATCACATATTTACACTCACTTGATGCTAATTAACCTTATCTGATACTAATCCATCAGTAAACTCAGATTTGGGAATAAATCTTAAAACATGCATTTCTTACGAACCATGTTATTTCTTTTTGTTGAAAATGGAGTGTTACAAACCATGTTATTGTTTTCCCATATGTAGGTCAAGTCCTAAAAGAGGACAAACAATACCAATAATGTAAGAGAGAATTTAACTATATTACCATGAATAACTTCCTCCTTCTATCTAGAAGAAAGTAGAAGAGAAATTAAAGTTTTCTTCATACCCTAGGTTTAAGTAACCTTTTTTACCATTTCCATCGTAATTTCCTCATTTATACATAAATTTACCCCAGAAATCACCTGTTACGACCCCACCTCCCGATAACCCCCAATTAAGGGAGACCGAGAAGTAGAAGCCGCACCCATAATTTCCAGATCACAATTAACCAAGAATAATTATTAAATTTTAACAGACTAAATTGAAAAATTGTAAGAAAATAAACTTTTGCATACCTTTTTGAAAACTTGGATCTCCAAACTTCTATCCACTTATGGATTCTACTCTAACTAATCCTCCTTATAATTTACTTCATGTATTTCACAATATGATGATTTACTGTTTGTCCTTTTGGCTTGTACCTAAAATGCCGAAAAACAAAACGTCGGTCAGCCGAAGCTGCTATGTAGGAGAAACAATAATCGTGCAATTATTTATAACAATGTATTGCAGCCAATTACCATTTAACAAACAATTTTACATTTTAAATATAACTACGTGATCCATGCATTCCCTATCCTCTGTGTTGTCCTTGTAGTGGACCTGGATACTACTTTCCTTATAGTAGATCCCCATTAAACCCCTCATGGTCCCACCCATAGGTGAACTAGTTTCTAGGGCTGAGTCACATGGCACTACCCATAAGTAGCCCACTCCTTAACTCATGGCATGCTAAAGGGTCTCATGGCACAACACTTGGTAGCCCAGTTTCTAACCCACGATAACCTAGACCTTACTCTAGGTTACCCCTTTTTAGCCTTTACAAGCCACAGAGGTGGATTCAGATCTAAGCCACTTTTATATATATATATATATATATATATATATATATATATATTCACAGTGATAATCGTAGTCACTTTATAGTAGCATGAAATAAAAGGCATCCAACAGTTATTTTCAAGCAACCGATAAAATCATTCAGAAATCACCGTGAAACTAAAGCGATTATTCATAAGCATAACCACATACCTAATTTGATGATTTCACAAGCATTAAACAATTCCAACCAAGAAAGCAATCCAAGCAAGCAATTCATTAATCACATAATTCCTGAAAAGAATATGTACTCTATTTACTACACAATTTATCAAGAATCTACTTTATTGACTTGGATTCATTTTCTAGGGTTTGTAATCCGAATTAGGGTTTCATTAATATTCATTAGGGTTTCTTAGATCAATTTCTCAAACTTTATCACTTTTAGGTCAACAAACCCTAAAATACTCCTTTCTATTTATATAAACCCTAATTGCTCAAATTATCCATTTTAATACTCTTTTATACCCAAAATGACTTAGGATCATCATATCTCTATTTATTCATGGATTTGAACCATTAAAACAATTAAAAGACATATTTACTTAAATTAGGGTTTTCAAGCTCATTAATGCATATTCATGAATAAAACCCTAAATTAAGCCAATTATATAAAAAGATCATATTTTTAGATCCTATTTTCACTTTTATTAACAACAGGTTAATATTGTCTTGAATTATCCAAAGAACATCATTAAAGATAATAACTTTATGTACTTTTCAAATTTCAAGCATATTTATGCATATAATCTCTAAATTAAACTAATTACATGCAAAGTTCATCCTTTTCGATCTTAATGTACCTTTTTATCTTTAATAGGTTAATACCAACTTTAATCATCCATTAAACCCTATTAAACACTTTAAACATATCAAAATAGGGTTTCTTAACCTTTAATCCATTAAAGTTGATAACTTACACTACTTTTTGAGTAGCATGAAAAATTAGGCTTCAAACATAATTTCTTTGTTTTCCTCTCGTTTTTCTGATCAAAATACATATATTATGCATGCTAATCCGAGCTACGAATAATTAACTATGAAATTTGTAAAGTTCACATACTTTGGACCAATCATCAAGCGCCACGTCACCATATGCATGCGACACGGCTTGCCTGTTGGAAACATTTCGAATAGATGATTTTACCCCCGATTAAGTGAGTTCTTCTTCAGCCCGCTCGGGGGGGCATACCCGTCCAACGGCCTCGGGTTCCTCTTCTTCCTTGGGATGAAGCAGCAGGCCGCCCTAGCGGCCATGGCAGAGCGTCGCAGACCGTTCCCCATCACCTCAGCGTTCAAGCTCCAGTCGGGATTCATCCCTTACCTCCGTCCTACCCCCTGGAACTCATGCAGGACGTAAACCTTGGCCGAGATAGCTTGTTCCATGGATTTCAAGCCAACGTTTCTTTGCGGGCTTACAGTCATATTGTAGGTGTTGTGTGAGGATGAGAGAGAGGAGGCAATGGAGGATCCCTTCTGGGTAGTCGTGCGAGCGTCCTGCCTCCAACCAGACTACAAACAAACCTGTCGTTGCTCTATGGACAGGACTAAGCCTCCGTTAGGGTTTTACGTGCAAGAACAAGAAGAAGGGAGAGAGAGAGGTGCGTGGAACTCTCCTTTTGGCTTAGCCATGGGCTCTTTCCTTTATATAGGAGGGTATCCATGCCCCAGCATGCTTGCCCACGAAGATACAAAGCCTCTTTCCAATTGGAATATGATTCCTTCAATGAGAAGAAACCTTCTTTCTCTCTTCTTTAACTTTTGATATTCCTTTTTCTTTACATATTAGGATTTTGAAAATTACTACATTTTTATTCTTTGTACTTGCCTTTTGATTGATTGATACGAATTTATATTCTTCTCAAGTAGGAAATAAAACCACATAATTCCATTAATTATGTATTCCCATTATCCTTTTATTTTGCAATTTTGGTATTTTCTTTTTGTTTCCTCTTTATTGGGACTCCTTGGATCCCAAGAAACTCTATTATTTCGAAATCCTTTTTATTGGATACTCATTATCCTTCTAGATGCATCTAAATGCATTATTCTTCATTATCATGTATATTTCTTATTAAAATATTTCTTTATGAGGATTTCTCTATATTTCTCTTTTATTTTCTTCATTGGTATTCCTTTTAATCATTACGAATCCTTGGGATACGAAATCCCACTAAGGACAACTCAATTCCACCATTTTCCACTTATTTTCCCACTTTCTATCATTGTTTTCAATTTCTTTCTTAATAAAGAAATATTTAATTGATCTTTTCTTTTCTTATTGCATTCTTTATGCAACTTTGGATTCCTTGGAACCCAAGGAACCAAAGAGGCACGAAATCCCTCTTTGGATTTGCCTTCTAGAGGTTTCCACATTTTTCTTTTCTCAAATATTCAATTATTCATTTACTAATTGAATTTTCTTGTTATTTGGGCCCAATAGCCAATAAAGCCCACAACACAAACATCAAGGCTATTGTAAACAAAATCCATTTATTCAAACAAATTATATCATTTTTTTTCAAATATTTTTAATATGAGAAATTACATTTCTCATCAAAAGAACCCGAAAATTGGGGTTGTAACATCCTTCCCCTCTGATAGGAATTTTGTCCTCAAAATTCTTATCCAACAAATAAACAATTCAGGATAAGACTTTTCCATGTCCATCATTGGCCCCTATGTGGCTTTACTGTACTCATGGCGCTACCAAAGAACCTTTATCATCACATATTCTTTTCTCCGAGTTCTTTCATCCTGGCGTCTATAAACTGCACAGGTGACTGAGGCCATTTCAGCCTCCCTTGGGGCTCACTAGGTCATTGTTCAGCACATGGTCGGGTACCTCACATAGTTCTCTAAATTGGACACATGAAACTCATCACACACTACTTTATCTCGAGGGGTAAGGTCAAACTTAACCTTCTCCACCAAACCATGTCAAAAGAACCCATGTATCGGGGACTCAACTCTCTTAGCTTTAACTTAGAGTGGTCAGATTTTCATGTCACATATTCTACCACAGTGAACTGCATGTCAGTCTACTTTGCATCTGCTCATGACTCTTGTCGTCTCTAGGCTCCTTTCAGCCATTGCACGATCAAAGCGAATTCATCTACACACACTGTGGTCCTTTTCTATCCATCACGTGGTCCTTTCACCAACATCACCTTACTGAAGTGGTGACCGACACAACCTCTCTTGCAGATCTTCTTTAAATCTCGATACTGGCTATGGTGGTTATCTTCACATCTTTCATAGGATAAGAACTGTCTCTAGCTGTCACCCTGAACGAGCACATATGCTCTCATCAGAGCCTTTAGTATGGATCATACTAACCATTAGTTAGTGGTGATAAACTGTACTAACATCGAGTTCTTCATGTACCTACTTCCACCTTTTGGAAGGGAACCTTTAGGTCTAACGCAAGAACTTTTATACTCAACCTCATGGTGTAGTTGAACCATCTCTCTCATATGTAGTTCAACCCGGTCTGTCCCTTGACAGTACTCTTTCTTTCTCATGTCATCTAGGTAAGGTGATCTACCCTAACCCATATTGCATCTCAACCATCCTTGATCCAGGGGAGACTTACAACATCCATAGTGATGAACTCCCTTTCTCTTCCGGGGACCCTTTATCCTTTATACCAATGCACTGGGTTACTAGTGTTCGTCCTTCACCCTCGACTTGCAAGGACATATACCACCTGCAACTTTATCTTAGGCGTCTAAAGTACTACCGTCACTTATTATCTTCGTAGTACGGTGTATGGTGATCAAGATCTCCTGTATGTCATTATTCCTCAAGATATATTCCTCAGAAACCCTAAACCACTCTAGTCGAGGTTTCATCACCTTCCTTTCCAAAGAAGTGCATCTGAGGTTCTACCACCATCCTTTCATGTCTCAAGGACTAGCTAACCAAACAACCATTAACTGATCTCGTTACATGAGAGTGTTAGCCAAACATATCTTCTTTCCAAACTTAGGGTTAACCAAACAACCTCTTCTAGCTTCTAGCCAAACTAGTCAGATATATCTCAACCAGAGCATCCATTACCACTTCACATCCTTAGGTATTAGGTAATGTTGGAGACGTACACCTCCATGTATTTCACTTATCATCTCAAACTTGAACTCTATTGAGAACACTTTGAGCTCATCTTCTGGTGATTAAACTCAACCTTGTATGACTCATATCTCATGATAAAAACATCCTCATAACGTGACTACCTCATTCCTTTTCGTGGTTGCAAACCATCCATGTATTATTCACTTTACCAGGGTATGTTATCTTCTCTGTCCCCATATTTCATGGCAACGTTCCAACCTACATCATCTTTATCCTTGGTGTATGGCATTCATACTGTCCTATCTCTCACTCCCATAACAAGAGGAAATAAGCATTTGGCTGCAGTCCAAATACAGAGTTCTTCATGTTCCAAGAGTAGAGATGGTACATCCCACCTTGCCAGTACACCTTAATATCTAAGTTGAAACGTGCCGTTTATGCATCTATATTACAATCATCTTGTTATCAAAGTCACCTCCATGGAAAATTTGTCTCGAACCTACTTGAGTTTACGCACATTCCTTGGTCATCTCCTCTAGGTCTATAGGGTGCCGGCATTTTAGGGGTCATCCCTCTTCCCTTATGCATCCAGAGAGTGCCCTACTCATCTGTTCTTTGGGTCCCATGAGTTCATGAAGGTGATCAATCTCCTAACCCATGGCCCTCATACAATGATAGCTGTTACCTCCCAACCATACAGTCATGTGCAACTAGGGAGTTAGGAAACTCCTACTTCCATTGGTCTTATCCCTACCTGACCCTAGGATAGACTTTAGGATTCCATTATAGTACATGTCCAACTTAGAACCTTACCCAAGCCTTCATCATCTCTCTCTCTCTCTGCATTCATGGGCTGACTTTCATCCTTTCATAGGGATCATGGCAACATGCCTACCTTGGTCAAGCCCCATATCCGTTACCTCCATGGTAACACATCCATATGCACATAGAGATGTCTATCTATGGGTCTAGAGGTTCATTCTCATACCATGTACTTTTCACTTAGCTTCTCAAGATCCTATGAGACCTCTTTAGGTTACCTTAAACCAACAAAATTGGTATACACCCTTCAAAAGGGTCCCTCTTCCAAGATGAGAGGAAACTACAACTCTTGACCACAAGGTCACAAACATCCTTAGGTCTAGGGTTTACATCCATATGCTTAACCCTAGTAAGCTATTAAGGCACAAGTAGACCACTAAACCAGGCTAGGTCATCTGGGTTCTCATTCTTCAACATTAGATCAAGGTCATACATTCCTGTGTCATCAACTTAGCTGGGAGGGGTTTTCCAACCATACCTTAAACGTAAGGGGTTTCCCTTTTCCCCTATACATGAGGAGTACCATGCTCGAAACTATAGCAACTTAATTCTCATCATGAGCATTAGGTATACCACTTCCCCTCTTAGGCCTAGGAACCAAAGGTTCACTTTCCTGATGTTTAGCTGTCTGCTCAACCTCTTAACCACAAACCAAACATGTATCGGGTATGACATACACTTCCTGTCATCGTTTTTCCTCGATCAACACTTTAAAGTTGAGTCCTCCTCAAGGACAATCAACAAGGTACAAGGCCTCATGACATGTTACTAGACCTCTCCAGGGTATACAAAACTTCTTCTTCCTTTATCAGAAGGTGAACACTTATACCATAGGCACATAGGTGCCAGAAGTCTCATCCTCTTTCTAGGATTTGGTTCCTCCCATGGTGACCAAGACATCATCAACCTCTAGGGATCAAGCATGTGGTTACCACTATCAAGCACTTAGGTCACATCATCCTCAACTCCCTACCTTTCCTCATATCTCGGAGTCTAGGATTCCAACCTTCTTGCTTGGTTTCCTGCTCTCTCTCTAGAGCTAACCCTACAACCAACCTCACCATTAGAGTTCCTCTCTTCATGAAGGGTCAACCTCAAAAGCATGCCCCTACCTGGATGAAGCCTATGTTCAACTCATGTTCGCTCAAGGTTATCCATAGTTCTTTATACTTATTTCATAAGCCATCCTTCATACTCTCCTGTTCAGGGTTTCAACCTATTGCTCATACTACTAACGTACCCTGGGTTCATGCTATGCCCTATTCATATAAGCCCATAGGGTTTCTACAGGTCCTTCACTAACATCATTATCGAAGGAGCTATCCTTTACTCTAACATGCACAACCCTTCCCAGGGTTGGGTTGCCAAAGGTGCTAGGTTACCCATGGATCATATAGCATCCCAAAGGCATGTCCTTTCAAACAACCAATCTATTGTGATATCTATTCACCACTTCATCTCTCTCTAACCAACACCTAGGGTTAGGGTTATCATCATCCTCAGAGGATGTGCCAAGTCTCAACTTGTAATGGAGATCTCTATCTCCAAGACTAACTCTCTTTACTTCTCCTCCAGACAAGAAGGTCTAGACTCAGGTCTCTCCTGAGGGAATGACAACTTATGTCATACGTCCTAAGCTTGTATCTATTAGTTTGCTCTTAATCTATTAAGATTATGTCCATGACATCTTATTTACATGCTTTTCATTAATTTTGGTGGAGGATTCCTTAAACCTTATTAACCTTACCCATACCTCAAGAGAGTGAGGAGAAGAGAGAAAACCCTAACCCTTAAGGTTCTTAATAGAATTTGTGATGAGAAGGTATGAATAAGATGAGGAAGTCCTAAAGGTATCTTATTTCGAATCATACCCTAAGACTTTGGCCAGAAAGTCACACGGATCCGGGAGTCCTCGTATTCTGACTAGCGGTGCAGAGGAAAATATTGCCAGCCCCCGGTCATGATCCTTTTCTAGACACCTCCGTCTTTCGGATAATACTCTAATAACTCCCTTGGGTTCTTTGGAGTTTGTAAAATTGTAATAATTATTAATTGTTACGCTCTGATACCAAATGTTACGACCCCACCTCCCGATAACCCCCAATTAAGGGAGACCAAGAAGTAGAAGCCGCACCCATAATTTCCGGATCAAAGGTTCGACAATTAACCAAGAATAATTATTAAATTTTAACAGACTAAACTAAAAAGCTGTAAGAAAATAAACTTTTGCATACCTTTTTGAAAACTTGGATCTCTAAACTTCTATCCACTTATGGATTCTACTCTAACTAATCCTCCTTGTAATTTACTTCATGTATTTCACAATATGACGATTTACTGTTTGTCCTTTTGACTTGTACCTAAAACGTCGACAACCAAAACGTCGGTCAGCCGAAGATGGTATGTGGGGGAAACAATAATCGTGAAATTATTTATAACAATGTATTTCAGCCAATTATCATTTAACAAATAATTTTACATTTTAAATATAACAGCGCGATCCATGCATTCCCTTTCCTCCGCGTTATCCTTGCAGTGGACCTGGAT
Organism: Alisma plantago-aquatica; assembly: GCA_963693085.1. Lineage (NCBI taxonomy): Eukaryota > Viridiplantae > Streptophyta > Magnoliopsida > Alismatales > Alismataceae > Alisma > Alisma plantago-aquatica. Next base: position 134,838,243 of record OY856415.1, read on the forward strand.
ACTACTTTCCTTATAGTAGATCCCCATTAAATTAACCCCTCATGATCCCACCCATAGGTGAACCAGTTTCTAGGGATGAGTCACATGGCACTACCCGTAAGTAGCCCACTCCTTAACTCATGGCATGCTAAAGGGTCTCATGGCACTACACTTGGTAGCCCAGTTTCTAACCCATGATAACCTAGACCTTACTCTAGGTTACCCCTTTTTTAGCCTTTACCAGCCACAGAGGTGGATTCAGATCTAAGCCAGTTATATATATATATTCATAGTGATAATCATAGTCACATTATAGTTGCATTAAATAAAAGGCATCCAACAGTTATTTTCAAGCAACCGATAAAATCATTTGGAAATCGCCGTGAAACTAAAGTGATTATTCATAAGCGTAACCACATACTTGATTTGATGATTTCACAAACATTAAGCAAATCCAACCAAGAAAGCAATCCAAGCAAGCAATTCATCAATCACATAATTCCTGAAAAGAATATATACTCTATTTACTACACACTTTATCAAGAATCTATTTTATTGACTTGGATTCACTTTCAAGGGTTTCTAATCCGAATTAGGGTTTCATTAATATTCATTAGGGTTTCTTAGATCAATTTCTCAAACTTTATCCCTTTTAGGTCAACAAACCCTAAAATACTCCTTTCTATTTAGATAAACCCTAATTGCTCAAACTATCCATTTTAATAGTCTTTTATACCCAAAATGACTTAGGATCATCATATCTCTATTTATTCATGGATTTGAACCATTAAAACCATTAAAAGACATATTTACTTAAATTAGGGTTTTCAAGCTCATTAATGCATATTCATGCACGAAACCCTAAATTAAGCCAATTATATAAAAAGATCATATTTTTAGATCCTATTTTCACTTTTATTAACAACAGGTTAATATTGGCTTGAATTATCCAAAGAACATCATTAAAGATAATAACTTTATGTACTTTTCAAATTTCAAGCATATTTATGCATATAATCTCTAAATTAAACTAATTACATGCAAAGTTCATCCTTTTTGATCTTAATGTACCTTGTTATAATTAAGATGTTAATACCAACTTTAATCATCCATTAAACCCTATTAAACACTTTAAACATATCAAAATAGGGTTTCTTAACCTTTAATCCATTAAAGTTGATAACTTACACTACTGTTTGAGTAGCATGCAACATTAGGCTTCAAACATAATTTCTTTGTTTTCCTCTCATTTTTCTGATCAAAATACATATATTATGCGTGCTAATCTGAGCTACGAATAATTAACTATGAATTTTGTAAAGTTCACTTACTTTGGACCAATCATCAAGCGCCACGTCAGCATATGCATGCAACACGGCTTGTCTATTGGAAAGATTTCGAATAGATGATTTTACCCCCCGGTTAAGTGAGTTCTTCTTCAGCCCGCTGGGAGGGCATACCCGTCCAACGGCCTCGGGTTCCTCTTCTTCCTTGGGCTGAAGCAACAGGCCGCCCTAGCGGCCATGGAAGAGCGTCGTAGGCCGTTCCCCATCACCTCAACGTTCAAGCTCCAGCCGGGACTCGTCCCTTACCTCCGCCCTACCCCCCCCGCACTGCCACATGCCGCAAACCCTGGCCGAGACAACTTGTTCCATGGACTTCAAGCCAGTGTTTCTTTGCGGGCTTACAGTCATATTGTAGGTGTTGTGTGAGGACGAGAGAGAGGAGGCGGTGGCGCATCCCTTCTGGGTAGTCGTGGGGGCGTCCTGCCTCCAACCAGACTACAAACAAACCCGTCGTTGCTCTATGGACAAGACTAAGCCTCCGTTAGGGTTTTACGTGCCAGAACAAGAAGAAGGGAGAGAGAGAGGTCCGTGGAACTCTCCTTTTGGCTTAGCCATGGGCTCTTTCCTTTATATAGGAGGGTAGCCATGCCCCATCATGCTTGCCCATGAAGATACAAAGCCTCTTTCCAATTGGAATATGATTCCTTCAATGAGAAGAAACCTTCTCTCTCTCTTCTTTAACTTTTGATATTCCTTTTTCTTTACATATTAGGATTTCGAAAATTACTACATTTATATTCTTTGTACTTGCCTTTTAATTGATTAACACTAAATTATATTCTCCTCAAGTAGGAAATAAACCATATAATTCCATTAATTATGTATTCCCATTATCCTTTTATTTTGCAATTTTGGTATTTTCTTTTTCTTTCCTCTTTATTGGGACTCCTTGGATCCCAAGAAACTCTATTATTTCGAAATCCTTTTTATTGGATACTCATTATCCTTCTAGATGCATCTAAATGCATTATTCTTCATTATCATGTATATTTTTTATTAAAATATTTCTTTTTGAGGATTTCTCTTTATTTCTCTTTTATTTTCCTCATTGGTATTCCTTTTAATCATTAGGAATCCTTGGGATACGAAATCCCACTAAGGACAACTCAATTCCACCTTTTTCCACTTATTTTCTCACTTTCTATCATTGTTTTCAATTTCTTTCTTAATAAAGAAAAATTTAATTGATTTTTTCTTTTCTTATTGAATTCTTTATGCAACTTTGGATTCCTTGGAACCCAAGGAACCCAAGAGGCACGAAATCCCTCTTTGGATTTGCCTTCTAGAGGTTTCCACATTTTTCTTTTCTCAAATATTCAATTATTCATTTACTAATTGAATTTTCTTGTTATTTGGGCCCAATAGCCAATAAAGCCCACAACACAAACATCAAGGCTGTTGTACACAAAATCCATTTATTCAAACAAATTATATCATTTGTTGTTCAAATATTTTTAATATGAGAAATTACATTTCTCATCAAAAGAACCCAAAAATTGGGGTTATAACATCACCATTTTCTTCTTTTAGAGTGTGGATGGCATACATTAAGTTAAGTACTCAAACATCCAATTTTATACTTCAATTCTATTTACATTAAAATTTATTTAAATTATTATGATTTGTTAAAACAATAGTGTTGATCGTTCATAAATTGGTTGACCAACCCTTTAGTTAGTCGATTAGTAGGGTGGTAGTGACCTTAGTATAAGCCCAAGGATTACTAAAAGTCTTTCTCACTATTCTTCTAATCACTATACTAGTTTGGTTTAATACATTTGACATGAACAATACTTAGCCATTGTAAACTGACTAAGTTCAAACCTCCGTAGTGGCTACCTGATACTAGCCTACAACTTGGCCCTAGTTATTAGCAAGTTGTTTTACCGGATGTTTAGTTAGAAACTAAATCAGATCAGAATTGCTCATCTCTAGCAATGACTTGCAACCATATAACCAACCTAGACTATGACTACTTCTTTGGTCTGCCTAAATTGAGGGAAAGTCTGTCAACTCAACATCACCTTTTCTAGAAATGCAACTCAATTTCTAAAATTTTAAAGTTGATTAATCCTAAGACCACAAGCATTGACCTTTGATTCCATGGGTATTAAAATCATTTTCTACTTTATACTTGAACTGGCGTTCCTACACAATTGCATGATACTGAAATTTAGCAAATATCAAAATAATAAATGGGTTTAAGTGTAACAAATTTACTATTTTATGACATACAACACTCATTAACTAAAATATGTATTTAACAATCATGAAGACTCTTATTCAGTATCATGATCATTTCTTTTGCAGTGAACGCTACAAACATCTTTTTATGATAAAAATTGAGATTTAACCATAGATTAATATTTTAAACAAATCATGTTGTATTCATCACAAGAATTATTACTAAGGTATGGCCTTTACTCAAATTGATCTTAGTATATATTATTCAAACCTAACAAAATTATACCTATAAATTCATCATTTGAATTTTACTTTATAATCCTCACATAACATAAAACGTGCAAACTACCAAATAAGAGTTGTAATTTTACATTTAGCACATATATTATTGTAATTTGCCCAATATGCTTTACTTTTTTAGTAATTACCATCATTTTTATTCCCTTTCCTTTCTTTTCTATTCACTTAGGGCTTTCTTCACTATTACTTTCACTACAAAATTTGTATGATAGTTTTTAGGGTGAATATTCCTTCACAAATGGATTACCAACATACCACTTTTTTGCCATTATTGATTACCTTTTCTAACATCCCAATATGATACTCTACACAATTTAATGGCTTTTGTATGCAATGACTCATCTCAAGTTCATTTCCACATGTTTGATTATCTTTCATTTATTAGCTTGGGATTATATTCAATCAATGTTGGTACACCTCTTTACAAGCTTCACTCCTAACTTGATCAGGAAAAATCTATTAACATTATTCAAATATGTACACCTTCATTTTGGAAATTTTGCTCCATAAAAAAATCATATATCATTTTTCTTGCAAGATAAACTATCTGTATTGATTAAGCTTGAGCAAATTGCATAATTGAACTACTGGTGTGTGCCGTGGAGGTTTGATGGTGAAGTCAACTACCATGACGTTATGCCTGGCTACAACATCAGGTACCAAAGTAAAGGTTATAAATACACTACTATAGAAACAACATTCAATGTCGCTTTTCTGGGAGTCGGTTATTTAAAAAACCGATGCCTATAATATTCAACGTCAGATATTTAGGAACCCCGATGTATATATTCGAAGACCAGCCAGACATGGGTACCACTTTGTATTCAGCGTCAGCTGGGTAAAACAAACTGACGCCTAAAATCTCCCGCAAAATCCAATTTTCGAGTGAAATTTTTTTTTGCCCCAAAGTATCATATACAACGTCGGTTTTTCTACTACTTACCGACACCGATATAAGATGGAAATTTGTGCAAAAAGTTCCAATTTAGGCGTCGGTTATCCTTTGATAACCAACGCTGATAATGGTTCCGGCCAAATAATTTAGGGCAAAGATTGTCAAATTGGACGTCGATTTTTTAATATCAACCGACACTTAAAGGTAAAAGGCGTCGGTTTTCCAGATAACCGACATTGTTGACAAACTTAATAGACCCGTATAACCCTACTCTTCCCCTTCCTTCCTGTTTCATCGCGATAGTTTTTTGCTATGATCGCTGCTCGCCTAAAATCGCCCGACGATCGCCCGACGACCTCCGCTGCTGCTCGCCGCTGCGTCCTCTTTCTCCTATTGCCACCACAGCTGCTCGCCGGTCCGCTCTTCTCTTCTCCTGGTGCCAATGCTGCTCACCGCTCTGCTCTGGTCTTCACCTGCTCGCCGCCACTACTGCCGCCGCTCTTCTCCACGCTAGCTCCAGGTAGCCCTAGCCTCTTTGCTTCTTTCTCCGTAGCTTTCCTTCTCCGTATCTCCTTACCAACAACAAGCACGGCCGTGGCTGTGTTGCCCTACCACGGTCGTGCTGTCCAGCACAGCTGTGGTAGGCCAACACTGCCACGGCCGTGCTTGCTGTTGGTAAGGATATGAACAAATCTTTATGTAATGCTTTACGTAAATCCTAGGATACGAACAAATCTTTTGCTTGCATATATTTGTGTTTCTAATCCTAATGTTTGACCGAATTCAGTAAATTTTGATGCATGTTGAAATAAGATTTAAACTTGTCCATTCTAGCATCCTAATTTGATTTGATTAAACCCTAACATTGATGAAATCCTAACATCAATTGTGATGAAACCCTAACATTAATTGTGATGAAACCCTAACATGTACCTATCTATTATTGTGTTTGTTGGCCTAGAAACCCATCCAATATTTACTCATTAGGAGTAAATTTTGGATAGTCCCCGGTTTGGGACTGTTCTTGAACACCTAATCTCACTTAGGATTTAAGTGTATAATGTGTATTGGGTTTTTGAGAAAATTTTGGTAGCATTTCCCCGTTTGTTCTCTAAGTACATACGTACTTAGAGAACAACGGGGAAATGTTGACAAAATTTTCTTAAAAACCCAATACACATTATACACTTACTAGTGAGATTAGGTGTTCAAGGATGGGATAGGTGGTACATATTTATTATATATCAGAATGATGACTTATATGTGCGCGGAGATCACAATGAAGGATTGTTAATTGATAAAAGATCACAATTTTAGAGGCATGCATGTTTATATTTTTTTTATTGAAGCTAAATGTTTGCTTTTTTAATATCAATATCATTTTCAGATTTGATGTTTCATTATCTTCTAGTTAATACAAATGCTAAATGTTTGCCTTTTTAATGACATTTTCAGATGGCTGACCATGATGAGCATGATGTCCATGATGAGCATGAAGTCCATGATGAGCATGTTGTCCATGATGAACATGGCGAGGATACCAATGTAAGTTATAAAAACATATCCTATATTTCTATAAAATTCATTATCTTCTAGTTATGTCATATATCCCATATTTCTATATTGGGCTAATTCGGTGTGTTTATTTTTGTCAAATTTTAGGTTGATGATGCACATGTACCCACTGAAGCACTAGAGGAACTTGATGCGCATCACCAAAAACTTAACAAGAAAGGGGAATCACTATGTTGAAGGAGTTAATAGCGCTAAGTGGCAGTGGATCCAGATTGGTTGTGGAGTTTGATAATGGAGGAAATGCAATTGGAGTGAACTGCAATAATTTTGTAAACTATCTTGGGGTTGTCACTCGAAGCCATTGTGGTGTTAAGTATGATAGTTGGCATACATTTCCTGAGGCGAAGAAAGACATAATATGGAAGGATTTATGCATGAGTTATTATTATTTGCAATTCTATTTTGTAGATTACAAATTCTATTATTTGCAATTCTATTTTTGGATACTAGTTAATAACAATTCTATTTTACAGAATCAGTTTGCATTGGATGAGAAGCTGCATCGTAAAAGCGTGATGCAACGCGCTGGAAAGATGCTAAGGAACTATAGGACAAATCTCAACAGAGAATACATAAAAGATGGTGATAAGAAGAAGAAGAAGAAGTCAGCCCTTGAACAGTGGAACTTCTTGGACAAAGAAGATTGGGACACATTTGTTGCTTCAAGAAATTTTGAAGAATTCAAGGTATTAGGCGTCACTCCCAATTTAATTAATATATGTTGTATTAACCTATTCAAGATTAACATTTAGTGCTACTAACCAAATCATTAATGTGCATACTAACTAGGCCCTCAGTGAGGCACAAAAGCAAGGCATGCACTGAATGTGCATGACCACACTATGGGTCCAAAAGGCTATGCAAGCGTTCACCACAGACTACAGGTGGAGTTTACTGCTACTCAGGAGTCCTCTACTACGTGTGCCACACCCATGCCCATGATGTCTGGATAGCTAGGAGGCAAACCAAGAAGGGTGAAATAAAGAAGCCCATAACTGCTGAGGCAACTGCAAAAATGGTAAAATAAAACTCTTAGAGAAATCGTTTGAATATTGATTATTTGTAGTGTTAACTTACCAATTTCTGTTGATGGTGATTAGCGGGAGCTACACGAGCAGAGGAAACAAGGCACGTTCATCCCTCAGGGCACAAGGGATGAATTGACACTTGCTCTGGGTAACCCAGAGCATCCTGGACATGTTAGGGGTGCAGGCGCTGGTGTGGGCATCAAAGCATTCTTTGGGCCATCCCAACACAAACCCAGAGCGGGACTTTCACAAGAAGAGGTAACCTATTCTTTTTTTAGAATGTTACTGCAAAAGGGAATTCAATAATAAGAAGCTAATGTTTCTTTTATCCATGTATAGGAGAATAAGAGAGTCTAGGATATAGTTTCTAAGAAGGTTAATGTTATAGTTGCTGAGAAAGTCAAGGAAGAAATGATGCTGTGGCAGGCATCTCAGGCTTCCAATCAGCCTATGGCGACCCACTCTTCTCCTGATGCACAGACTGAGAGTAATCCTATAGACCCACTGCCTAACACGTCTGCTGTAAGTATTGTTTATGACATTGTAGCTAGTCTTTTCAAGATGATATGTTTTCAAGATGATATGTATATATGTATAATATTCTTTACGTAAATTTGTAGGTGTTGAAGCGATGCCGCTTAAGAATACAAGACTATGTTGTTGCAGAGGCGCAGGCTTACCCGTCCCTTCTTGGGACAACGTTTCATGGGACTCCAATGCCACAGGGCTACGTTCGTGTGAGCCTGATACATATATTACCCGATTGGAGGGAAGCTACATTGCCATATGCCCACCCGGATATTGATACACTTGCTGATGCAGAAGGCGGGGTGATATTGTGGCCCAAAGCAGATGTCATCTACACTACTAAAATTGTAAGATAAATTTATATTACTTTAGATTGTTAATGTGTATATATGAGGTCAATTGATCTGAAATTATATATACAGGTTAAAAAGAAGACACCCAAAGCACCTAGGCCTCCACCTCCACTTCCTGCATTACCAACTTGGGTTCCAACTGACCTAAAATACCCGTTAGGTCCTGCTTGTAGGGGAATGGCATGTTGGCTACGTGCATATAATATACATTGCCCTATAATTTTTTCTTTAGAAGTGAATTATGTAGGCCAATCATACGAAAGCTCTTTATTTATACAAGATATTATTGAGTTGTTTATATATGATTGGCTGAATACATCATGATAGAGACATGGATAAGGTGAGATCTTGTTTATACATCCATATACCTTGTGTAAGATCCAGTGATCTGATTTCTTATATAATAATATATACGTAATACATGTTTTGCAGCTACTTAGTTGAAAATCAATGCAAACAATTTGCATTTGACCATGTGGGATTTTTGATTCCATCATTGATTAGTATGGTAGCTAAAGACCCTGATAGTGTTCAACAATACTGTATAGATGCCTTTACAATTTTCAGTCAGCAAAAGAAGACGATAATAATAGCCCCATCCAATGTCAAGTAAGTTTACTTTACTTATAATTTGGACTTAAGAAAATTACATTTTTATTGTGGATTTTGAGTTATTAATTTTTAAAATTTTTACCTCTAGCGGTAGGCATTGGGAGTTACTAGTTATTCTCCCCGGGACGTTCACTGTTTATTATCTAGATCCTGCGGGGAGTACATTGAATACTAAAATTGGACACGTAATGAGATTGCCATTATTCTGGTGAGAAATATTTCATTTTTATATCCGTTAACATCTGTCATTACATTATTATTTAATTATGTAGTTTACTGTGTTACATTAACATGTAGGGGTTTATATGCATTCAAAAATGCTAGAGGAAAGGTCCCAAGGAAAAAGAACCAGCCAATAATTTGGGAGAACGTAAAAGTAAGTTCCCGACTCCAATGTATATATTATTTATGTGAACTGTGCTTAGTTGTATTTTTTAATATTCTATATGTTTCAATTTATAGTGCGCTATACAAGACAACGGCTGGGCATGCACATACTATGTGATGCGATTTATGCAGATGATTATCCAATATGCCGCATTGGACATTGATACCATACATGAGGTATTATATATAGTCTCATTAGTTAGTATGAAATATATCAATCTTATTTTTATATTATTATTTATATATACATCATTCTATTTACATGTGTTTAAAACTGACCACACTATAGGTAAACGCTTAAAAGATGTACATGCTCCATATACGATGGAAGTATTAAATGAAGTAAGAGAAGAATGGGCAAGAGCCATACAAGAAGTGGCGATTGTAAGATATAATTGGGATGCTGATAGCGATGTTGAATGATATTTTGTAAATGAATATTTCTAAATGTTTATACATGTCTGAATGTTTCTACATGTATTTGAATGTTTCTACATGTGTGAATGTGAGAATTGAATTGATGTATGAATGTATCTACTTGTGTGAAAAGTATATTTGTTGATTTTGCAGGTTTGTGGCCTATTTGTAGGCTGATATCAATGGATGTCGTAAACCTGCAGTTCAAAAAACTGAACTGCAGGTTGTCATCCTGCTGACCAACCACAGCAGGCCTACAAACTGATAAGAAAAAAAACATAGGAATCAGTTATTTATAGAACACTGTCATCAAATGCTTATATCGTCGGTTATTGGATAAAAATCGTCGCCTAATGCGACAAACAACCCGACCGTGTAGGAAAGCACGTTCGTTGCGGGAAATGTCATCGGTTATTAGTATAACACCGACACCTATAGTACTAAACACAACCGTGCAGGGAAGCACGACCGTGATGTCTGGAAATATGGCATCAGTTATTTAGTTGCAAATCGACGCAGAAAGTGTCCTAGATGGCGCCCTTTTTGTGGCGCGAAGCCTTTTGGCATTGGCTTACTATACATAACCGACGCCTATAGGTGCCCTGCTGGTGCTTTTTTGGTGGCGCGAAGCCTTTTGGCGTCAGTTATAAAACTGACGCCGAAGAGTTCGACCTTTAGCGGCACCCACATAGGCGTAGCTTGAGAACCGTCGCTAAAAGGGGTTAAACAACCGACGCCAAAGACATGTTCTGTAGTAGTGATACAAAATGAAAGTCAAAGCTAGATAGTTGATCCTCAGACCATTTCCTAAGGAATGGTTTTAGGCTGGGTGGGCATCCTTCGTATTGATGAAGAAGGTGATGCCTATTTTGGAGTCGAAAAGAATGATAGATCTTGTTAGACCCTCCTCAAGATAGATGCTAATAGCATTGGAGATGGCTTTGACTTCTGCTTCCACAACACTAGTTGCATGACCTGGGTTGCAAATGTCACAAATGAGTTTCTTAGAAGTGGCTGTAATGTAGATGCCTAAAGCAAATAGGTTGGATTGACTGTTGAATGCCGCATAGACGAAGATAATAAAATCTTTATCTTCAAGCGGTATACTTACTAGCCTGTCTTGTTGATGTTTAAATATATGCTCAGGTAAATTTGAGATTGAATGTGAGCGTTCTTGAATGAACTTGATTTGTACATAAGTTGGAGTAGCTATCAGAGTATGGATATACTCATATCTGACCTTCCAAAGGTGCCAGCACGCAATGGCCTGTTGTGGATTGGTATCAGTAGCTGAGATGATAGAGGAACACCATGTATCAAGATCCATACTGAAGAAATTCGGAGGGACCCCTAGACCACCTTACTTCCCGTGCAATCCTAAAGGCAGTGTAGGAGGGTTTCATCGTCGTGATTACATTGTTGATAGATCTTAGATAGGTCCATGTTATGACTGTATCTATGCTTAATTGGAAAGTTAGAGTTTATGTGGATGACTACATGCTTGGTTATATTGGTCATTGATTAAACATGATTAAGGATTGTAGTTCAATTATGATGTGTTAAACTTAATGAGAACTCCAAGTATGCTATCGCTTTGTATAACTAGGGTTTGAGAAAATATAAACCCTAGTCGATTGAAATTAGGGTTTTCACCAAACATGCTTATGTCAGGAAGGAATGAGAGATTTAGGCATTAGACAATGAAAGTGGTAGTTGGAGGCTTGGATAGAACGGCCATGGTGGGTAGCACGGCCGTGTTAGGTCATTGGTGGCACAGACATGCTAGTCCACACATCCATTTTGAACGAATTGAACTGTTGACCAATTTTTGTACACAAATTTAATGAAACCAATGCACCACAGTTGTGGTAGGAAGAACGACCGTGTTGGGTCCATCTTAGCACGACTGTAGCAGCTAGCATGACCATTTTGGGGCATTTTCTCTTCAACCGAATGTTCTGTAGATTTTTGGATAGAAGTGCACTATTCTATTTTTAAAAATATTTAATGGTACCTTGGAATGATCTAAAATTTTAATGAAATATTTATAATCAATTACAAACAACATGCTAACTTTTCATAATTTTTTGAGAAGGTTTGATCTCTGAAATACACAAATTACTGTAAATATTTTATGATAGAAAAATCTGCTAAAATAAGAAAAAGTTTAATGAGAGGTCAATGTACAATTCACCCAAGCATCTCAATTTCTCTATATGGTCAGCCTAACACACTAGTAGCTCTCATAATTCATGATTCATTCCAGAGAAACTAAATCCTAGAGAGAGAGGGAGAGTTAGGGTTTGAGAGGAGAAAGTGGTAGAATTGCTGATCTAGGGTTTCTCTGTACGAGATATGATGAAATCTAGTAAGTTTAGCTTCTTTGCATAGCCTTTAATGGTGAATCTTCTCTCACATGTCAAGATTCTGCCCCCCTCTAATTTTATCCGAAATGGTATCAAAACTTCCCCTTTTCTCACTCTTTCTTCATAATCCCTCATTTCTAGGGTTTTCAAGTTGAAAGGAAGAAGAATCGAGTGAATTTCTAGGGATTTGATATGAGATCGAGATTTTCACGGATGAGCTGCATTTTTAAGGTTTTTTCACACCTTAGGGTGAGTGGGAACTTCCTTTAAACAACAGATTGCACAAAAAGTAATTAAATCATCAATAATCTTCAATTGCTTAGTATGCGACAAATAAACCCTAAATTCTCCTTTGATCTACTTTTTGTTAAATGATATGAAATGGATTTTTCTTCTAATTTAATGAATTTTAGATGATAAAATCATATAATAAATGGATACATTCCATCTTAATAAGAATTCCCTAAGTATTTACTGAGGTTATAAGAGTAAACCAAAACTTAGGATTTTTGGCTATGATTGAAATTGTTGTAAAATTAAATAGAGAAATTTGTCTATTTGAATCTCGTTGATTATGAATGATTGTTTATCTGAATGCATAGTACATACATGTCAGATACTATCTTGGATTGTGTGTGATGTGAACAGTGTTTTCTTGATATCTCAGTAGAGAGGGTTGAAACCCTAGATGAGTGGAAAGCTGGAAATTTACAAATAGATATTGTGAAATCCATTTGAAGTGTTTATCTTGAAATCATATAATTTATTTATTCAATGTCATTCTTGATGCATGGTATCTTAAGGAATGGCATGGAAACCCAAATTCAACTCAGTTCCAGGGTTTCATACATACATTGATTATATATGATTTACTAAAAGCAATCTTTATTCAATGAATGTTTATGACGCATTAAATCCTTATGAGAGCCATGAGATAAGTGAATGAGGTAAATGAAACCCCAAGGATAGGGTGTTCAATGAATCAAGTATTGTGATTACTATGTTCTTAGTATGGGATGTGGTGATGCTTAACAGTTCAGCTGTGGTAAATGTTATCAGATGGTCTATGAAAGAATGGTTTACAAAGATAAACTAAGATATGTTGATGTGATGATTGAATTGTGAATGTAAATAGTGAATTAGACAATTAGATGCCCTAAACACCGTAGAATCCTCACAGGATGAGGCCTGCGCTGTGGGAAGGAAACAATTTTCCGATTGGAGGTAGTCCAGATTGAGGTAAGCCAGAGTGCACCAGCAGGGTGCAGGGGTCTTGACCAGTAGGGTAGACTCCTTACAGTTGTGTGGTACCCAACACCAAATGGGGATGCCAGTGGTACCTATGTTACAAGTTGTAGTGATCAATGGTCAGTAGGTCCACTAATGCACAGTAAGCCTGAGGGCTTTGACTCACCACCTGAGTACCCAGGTTGAGAGGTGGAGTCTGACATATGCGGTCGCTCCCATTAGCCACCGAGAGGCAGACGTGTCGAGGCCCACTGCAGATGGGGTCTTACTTGAGAGATAGGATTAGGAACCTAGGCATGCTTCTAAGCCTCGTACAGTGAGATCGTAGCTTGCTGTGATTCTTTCACATGTTGTGGTACACCTCATGTGGGTTTTGGGTATAATAAGATGAATGAGAGGTTAAACAAGTGTGTGCAGTTATTCAATTATTCTTTGTATGTTTATGCATTATAAATTCTCTTTATAATCAATAAAGCATGCTCATAGATTGATTGACTCTATAAATATCTAGAGTATCTTGGCATATTTACATTTGTTAATGATTAGTATCTTGAAATCTTACTACTGTTATAATTGATAGCAGTTTCTCAACAATATATCTATAATTATATAAGTGCTTTATACTATTTCTATAAAGTACTCATTCACTAAGCGAGTAGGCTCACCCCTCTACTCACAAATTTTAGGGATAACTCATGGACTGAAGATGTCAATGCATCAGAGTAGATCTACCATAGGAGTTAAGTATGAGATTAGTTAAGTTCAGTCGATCCCTGTCACTCTAGGTCCTTGTATAGAGTTGTAAATGATAATGTGTAGTTTTGTTTCTTTAATAATACAGTATATATCTAGTTATCATGTTGTATGCACATGGAAGTGTGAGAAAAATAATGAATATATGGTTGTGTATCATAAATGTTGAGATCATGTTAGAGTAATCAAGGTTTAATTCTCTTGTAAAGTTTGTTTATGAGATTCAATGCGAGAAAATAAAGAGTTTGAAATAAAGGGAAAAAGAAGAAAAAGTTGGGAGTGAACTTTGTATTAAGTATAATCCTCAAACTTATGCCCTAATCTCATGATTAGTGATAATTGTGGGATGTGGGTGTGACAAATTGGTATCAGACCTTAGGTTGAGTCATCAGGGACCATTAGGATAGAAAGTTAGAGTTATAAGTGTGGTAGATAGGAGGTGATGTGTCTATAGCTCTAGGAAGTCTGTGTATTTGGATACCCTGGCCTGGTATCTAGATACCTAGGTTGACCAGTATTAAGATACTATGTCTATTCTTCTCTGAATGCCCTGGCCAGGCATGTTGTGGGAGATTAGGCTAGAGAGAAACCCTAGAAATATTAGGGTTAGGAGACCGAAAAGTAATGTAGGAGTAAGATCTTAAAGATAGAATGTTCTACAACTCTTGCTTTATATTGCTTCTTGGATTGGGGATCAATAGAAATGCTCTTATATATATGTTCATATTATCAGTTTGTGGAATATGTATGGTTCTTCAAAATTTTTGTGTATCATGAAGTTGATTCAGTTATTGTTTGTATCAAGTAGACCAAAAGTTATGTTTAAATGAATTTACCCTGAGTAGATATTCTTTCCACATTTTTGAAATAAGTAGGAGCTGATTAATCCTGAGTAGTTCTTGGCTTCAGGACTATAGGTTCGGCCTGGTCCAGCTGGCAGGGTACGTTACTAGGATCTAATGACTCCTATTGAAAATATAATAAGATTAGACTCTGGATAAATTAGACACACATCATAGTGAGAATGCACATACACTAAGATGTTGAAAGTATGGGAAAGATTAGAATAGCTAAGAATCAGTTGGAACTGATATCTGAGATACAACTTTGGGGCCTCATATGAGAAACCCTTAATTGGGAATAAAGGAACACGACATAAGGTTCTGATTAATTTTAATTTTTAATATTATATGAACTCTAAATATGAAATATGGAAAAGATATGAGAAAAGTATGTAAGGGCCAAGATAGTAAGAGTCAATCATGAGGAATGGATTATATAACTGAGTACAATGTTTTTATGTACTCCAATGCAAAGGGAAAATAGAAGAAAAGAGTTAAGTATACGATAAGTACATAGAAGTGAAGTTCAGAAGAATGAAAGTGAAGAGAATTAGATGAACATGTAAATCATAAGACTAGGATAACAACTTAGTTGAAATAAAGAGAAATGTTAGAAATGATGATCTTGATTAAGGAATGAGGGTTATGATATAATGGAGAGCATGGAATGTATACCTTTATTATGAAGTTTAATACATTCATCCTTACTACCTTTGGATTCCAAATCTCTATAGAACAACAACATCAGGTGAAACTAGTATAGAGATTATTGATTTAGAACTTCAACTTCACATTAGTAGAAGGATAAAAAGAAATATGTGCAACATGGTATACATGATCATACACATGAATAAGCAACATGATCATAAGAGAAAAGTAGAAGTTAAAGATGACAGGTGGAAGAGTAGTATATGGTAAGAGGATTATGGAAAGTAGGAGGGGTTTGAAAACATGATGGAGTAATATAGATTATTAAATAAAGAGATTGAGACATTCAAGCAAGTGCTTATTAGTCAAGTATCCTTGTTGATAACTAATTAAACCTACATATGGGAAATGTAATATGGGAATGTTTGAAGATAAGAATTATAGGTCTCAAAATTATCTTCTCTTTCATAAATTACTTAATGAGAGCAATGTGGGATGAAGTGATAAGCAAATGAATCATATATGATGCATAACCACCATGTTAGATACATCTAGTGAATGTAATAATGACACACAATATGATGATGAAACCCTAGCAGAGTAAATTGAGAATGTAATTTATCTGAATGGCCAAGTAAGAGAAAGGAAATTCAATTGATAAGATAAGGAAGACTTTAGTAAAACATGTGAGATCTAAAGTTTGAATTTTAAATTAAGGGAGCAAAGTCAACCACAATAACGTCATGCTACTGATAAGGACCAAACCCTAGAAAGTTTAGAGTTGTAGTAGTTCAAGGGTTGTCACTAGTGATTTGACCTTGAATACTAGCATCTTTATAAAACAAGATCATGAAATTTGTACTATGAGAAGTAAACTAGCACTAATAGTAATATGGGGTTTAAAGGTATCTAATCTGAAAGGTAGATAAACAATATGGAAATGATTCAGAGCAAAGGATAAGAAATAGATTTGAAATATAAGAGGTTTGTTTTAAACAAAAGGAGAAATACAATATGAGTGAAGTGTGATATGAAATAAATTCTTGCAGATAGCAAGAATGATGAATAATCTATTCGTACCTTGTATGTTTCAATTTTAGGGATGTTTAATCTACATGATTAAAATGAGAAGGAGAACTAGAAAAAAGTAAGTAGTAATGAATGATGAGAGAGATACGAGAAAATAATGGCTTTTAGTAATATGTGAATTTATTTTTAGAAGTATAATTTTTTGAAGTTATACTAAGGGATGTAAATTTG
The DNA here is from genome assembly GCA_963693085.1 of Alisma plantago-aquatica. NCBI lineage: Eukaryota > Viridiplantae > Streptophyta > Magnoliopsida > Alismatales > Alismataceae > Alisma > Alisma plantago-aquatica. The sequence continues at coordinate 134,854,964 of OY856415.1, forward strand.
TTTTACATATGATTTTAGTTGTACATGAGCAATCAATATGTTAAATAAAGGTGTCTGATAGTTTAAATCATTCATATCAGTAATCCATCTTAGTATTGTACAATTGTTGTTGAATTTAGTTTTCCAACTCAAGACTATTTTGCTATTTGAGTAGCATAATAGTAAAATTAAAAAAACATGGTGAACTCTCTTTTGTGACTTAGAGGTAATACAAAACAATAGTACATATTGATATGTATGAATTGATATAGTTGGATCAGATTATCAATGTTGAGGTAACACCTCAAGAGTATAAAAATATTGAAATGGTTGTTTCTCTCTCTATCCTATGATTGATTGTGGAATAGAGAATTCATTTGATATCATTGGGAACTATTTCAAACATGTTGTGATTAGAAAAGAAATAAAGGACTTAATGTTGAAAACTACATTCAAGTATGAAATACACAGCTATAATGACATGTAAGATTTCAGAAGCTTAAAATAAACCTTGAATGTACTTTTCTTGCATATTTATGTTTCTGGGGCAAAACCTTTTTAAGGGGGGGGGGAGAATTGCTATGACCGTATCTGGGCTTAATTGGTAAGTTAGGGTTTATGTGGATGACTACATGCTTAGTTATATTGGTCATTGATTAAACATGATAAAGGATGGTAGTTCAATTATGATGTGTTAAACTTAATGAGAACTCCAAGTATGCTATCACTTTGTATAATTAGGGTTTGAGAAAATATAAACCCTAGTCGATTGAAATTAGGGTTTTCACCAAATAGGATTATGGAGGGAAGGAATGAGATATTTAGGCATAGGAAAATTAAAATGGTAGTTGGAGGCTTGGATATCACACCCATGGTGGGTAACACGACCATGTTAGGTCGTTGGTGGCACGGGCATGCTAGTCCACACGGCCATTTTGAAAGAATTGAACTGTTGACCAACTTCTGTACTCAAATCTGATGAAACCAATTCACCACAGCTGTAGTAGGTAGAACGACTATGTTGGGTCCATCTTAGCATGACCGTGGTAGCTAGCATGGCCGTTTTGGGGCATTTTCTCTTCAACCGACTGTTTTACAGATTTTTGGATAGTAGTGCACTATTCTATTTATAATTATTTAATAGTAGCTCTTAATGATCTAAAATTTTGAATGATACTTTATAACTCAATTACAAACAACATGCAAATTTTTAATAACTTTTGGAGAAGGTTTGATCTCTAAAATATACGAATTACAATAACTTTTTTATGACAAAATAATATGTTAAAATAAGTAAAAGTTTAGTGAGGGGTCAATGTGCAATTCACCCAAGCAACTCAATTGCTCTATATGGTCAATCTAACACACTAGTAGCTCTCATAATTCATGATTCATTCCAGAGAAATGAAATCGTAGAGAGAGAGAGAGTTAGGGTTTGAGAGGAGAAAGTGGTGGAATTGCTGATCTAGGGTTTCTCTATCCGAGATATGATGAAATCAAGTAAGTTTAGCTTCTTTGCATAGAATTTAATGGTGAATCTTCTCTCACATGTAAAGATTCCATCCCTCCTCTGATTTGATCAGAAATGGTATCAAAACTTCCCCTTTTCTCACTCTTTCTTCATAATCCCTCATTTCTAGGGTTTCCGAGTTGAAAGGAAGAGGAATCGGGTGAATTGCTAGGGATTTGATATGAGATTGAGATTTTCAGGGATGAGCTGCATTTTTAAGGTGTTTTCACACCTTAGGGTGAGTGGGAACTTCCTTTAAATAGTAGATTGCACAAAAAGTGTTTAAATAATCAATAATCTTGAATTGCTTAATATGTGACAAACAAACCCTAAATTCTCCTTTGATCTACTTTTTGTAAAATGAAATGAAATGGATTCTTCTTCTATTTTGATGAATTTCATATGATAAAATTATATAAGAAATGGATACAATCCATCTTAATGAGAATTCCCTAAGTATTTACTGAGGTTATAAGAGTAAACTGAAATTTAGGATTTTCGGCTATGATTGAAATTGCTGTAAAATTAAATATCAAAATTTGTCTATTTGAATCTTGTTGATTATGAATGCTTGTTTATCTGAATGTGTATTACATACATGTCAGATACTATCTTGGATTTCGTGTGATGTGAATATTATTTTCTTGATATCTCAGTAGAGAGGGTTGAAACCCTAGATGAGTGGAAAGTTGGAAATTTATGAATAAATATTGTGAAATCCTTTTGAAGTGTTTATCTTGACATCATAGAATTTACCCAGGTTGAGAGGTGGAGTCTAACATATCTGGCCGCTCCCATTACCCTCCGAGAGGTAGACGTGCCGAGGCTCGCTACAGACAGGGTCTTACTCGAGAGATAGGCTTAGGAACCTTGGCATGCTTCTAAGCCTTGTATAGTGAGATCGTAGCTTGATGTGATTCGTTCTCATGTTGTGGTACACCTCATGTGGGTTCATGTTATAATAAGATGAATGAGAGGTTAAACAAGTATGTGTAGTTATTCAATTATTCTTTGTATGTTTCTGCATTATAAATTCTCTTTATGATCAATCAAGCATGTTCATAGATTGATTGACTCTATAGATATCTAGAGTATCTTGGCATATTTACTTTTGTGAATGATTAGTATCTTTAAATCTTACTGCTATTATGATTTATATCAGTTTATACATGTAATTATATAAGTACTTTATACTGTTTCTATGAAGTACTCATTCACTGAGCGAGTAGGCTCACCCCTCTACTCAAAATTTTTAGGGATAACTCATGGACTGAAGATTTCAATGCATCAGAGTAGATCTACCACATGAGTTATGTATGAGATTAATTAAGTTTAGTCGGTCCCTGTCACTCTAGGTCCTTGTATAGAGTTGAGAGAGAGTTGTAAATGATAATGTGTAGCTTTGTTTCTTTAGTAATACAGTATATATCTGGTTATGATGTTGTATGCACATGGAAGTGTGAGAAAAACAATGAATATCTGGATGTGTATCATAAATGTTGAGATTATGTTAGAGTAATCAAGGTTTAATTCTCTTGTAAAGTTTTTTTATGAGATTCAATGCGAGAAAACAAAGAGTTGAAATAAAGGGAAAAAGAAGAAAAAGTTGGGAGTGAACTTTGTTGTAACATCCCTGACCTAGGTTATAACCTAACCCTAGAAGTTTTGCTTAAATAGGTAATTAAACACATGTAATCATCTTTTAGCAGGTAATAAAAGCTCCTAAGGAACATATGTTTCCATTCTTGTCCCCTAGGAACAATGTGGTAGTATTGTTTTGCAATACAAGGACCTATGTGCAATTATCCAGTTAAGAGGTTTAACTTGCAGAGTTCACAGGTTAAGATGTACCTTTTGATGATGAAACATCATAAGAGTGAATCTGATGAGGCATGATGGATTTTCCAAGCTTGGGCGTTCAGATGCAGCTTGTGGAATGATCCTGGTGCTTAAAAACCCTAATTTGGAGTAAAGTGCAATTTACCCAAATTATGGGTAAAACTTGGGAAGTACACCTTCTAGAGAATCTTATATGACTCTTGGCATCATTTAGAGTAGAAATGATGAAAGAGATGCATCAATAAATAACCAGATAAGAAAAGTAATCTTTGTGCATAAAATTCACCATGTATGGGTATGAAGACCTTCATATGTGTACCCTAGTTGAAAGTTGACCTTTTCTACCCTTAGATCTTGAGCTTTGATGAACTTGGTTTGAGTTTAGATGGCTTGGACGTGCCTAAGAAGCAAGGAGGGACTTAGATGAAAATCCCATGCTTTAGAGGTCCTTATGGTGTTAAATGGCCTAAAGTATATAAGCCCTTTTCCTTGTAAACTCAGCAGAACGATCCTTCTTTTCTCTTCACTTATCTTCTTTCTCAAAACGTCTAAGGCAAGCTCTGGAGCTCAGGGAGGCGACCAAGTAGCTCTAAGGTGAGAAGAACCATCTTCAAGCTCAGATTCTTGGGTGAATTCATCATGCAAGCTTGGTTTTGTGGTTAACTCACTTAGCTTTCTCGTTCTAGCCATCTCTTCCCAACCTTTCCTTGGAGAAACACCCTTGGCCGACCTGTGGAGCACAACACACCATTAAATACTTGAAGCTTGGAAGCTTGGAGCTCAAGGAACAACCTTAAGGCGGGTTTTATAATTCTAAACCTTTTGCTTTGTTATGCATAATTTTATTCGTGCAAATAATAGTTAGTTCTTCTTCTTCCCCATCCTTCTTTGCACCCTTGCAAGCTTTTTCGTGAAGAATAGACCTTGGTTTCAAGGTTGAAGAAAAGGGGCGTTAATACCTATGTTGGTCCTTATCCAACTTTACTAAACGATCTTGGACCAATAGGTCAAACGATCTCACACTCGTTTCAATCCAAACGGGTTCAATAGGTCGGTTTGGCCAAACGGGTTCCAACCCATTTGAGGGCAATGACCAAGCATTGAACTTTTGAGATTTCTGTTCACAATTATGTAGGCTAATGACCCACCAAATTTGAGGGGTTAACTCCAAAGGAATCGTAGGTTGAAGGCCAATCAATTAGGCAATCGAATTGAATTAAGTGCTGTTTTCTAAACTGATTAACTTGAATCTTTGGGCAAACGGGTTCCAACCCGTTTGAAGGAGTTGACCAAGCATTGACCGTTTGGGATTCCTGTTCATAATATATTGAATTTCATTTCTACCAAGAATCATGATCTAATTCCTAACCAATTAAGAGTTGAAGGCATTTCAACACCCTAACCCTAATCGGGTTAAATTTGCTGGTTTTCATATAGATTTTGATGAGTGTTGGGTTGAAGGACCCAAACGAGTTCATACCCGTTTGGGGGTTCATCCAAATGATCTCACACTCGTTTAGTGACACCCCAAGACCGTTTGAAGGTCTAGGGTTAAAGAAATGTGATGGTTTGAGGGTCCAATCACAAGATATTGATAAATTGATGAAAAGTGCTGAATTGTAATTTAATTAGGACTCAACCCTTATCAAATCAACTTAAATTTGGTCAAACTTTGAGAAAACGGTCTCAAGACCGTTTGGAGATCATCCAAACGATCCCAAGACCGTTTGGGCCAAGTTTGGGCCCATTTGGAGTTCAATTGATAGGTTCAACCTTGTTTTGATTCACATTGTTGGAAATTGATGATTAGCCGATTGGAAACCCTAATTGAGTTAGACTTAACCATAATTGGCTTTCAATTGAAGGTCAAATTGGTGTCCAATTGTTTGAGGCTCATCCTAATTGACTCAATTTGTAAGTGGTTAACATGGCTCGGGCCAATTGAAGGCTTCAACTTAAGAAATCCTTTTCAATCATGACCTTCGTATCACCTTTCATATCCATGTGGTTTAGACCCAAACGAGTCCACACTCGCTTAGACCCAAACGAGTCCACACTCATTTAGATCCAAACGAGTTCAACCCGTTTCAATCCAAATGAGTTCAACCCGTTTCAATCCAAACGAGTTCGACCCGTTTCAATCCAAACGAGTTCAACCCGTTTCATCTCAAACAAGTTCACACCCGTTTCATCTTAAATGGGTTCACACCCGTTTCAACTCAGTGAGTTCACACTCGTTTGAGGGTTCAAATGGGTTGAAGGTTGAAGGTTAAACCCTAACCTAATTGGAGATTTTTATGGTTGTTTATACTTAACCACTTAAACCTATAATTGGTTCAATGATGATCTAATCTAAACCATAATGGTAACTTAAAATACTAAGGGACTAAGTGACTAATGAATCGACCCATAATGATGATCAATGGGTAATTTTACCAAATGCCCCTGAGAGGTTCAATTCAGTGATACCTTGTTCTAATCAAACCCTAATCACTTGATAGTGGTGATTTGGTCTATGAAGATCAAAGGGGACTTAACCCAACCTAATATAGAGTGGTGTAATCACCATCTACTAGTGGGAGGAAAGAGAAAGTACCATTTATGGTGGAAACTCAAGTAAAATACCTTCAATATACATGAATGTGCATGAATAGGGTATGATTCACTATGTGAAATCATGGAAACCCTAAATATGATAATTGATGAATCTTAATCTTATCTGAGGTCTTTAATGATGATGTTTCTCATACATGGTGATGTTATGAGATCAATTCACCAATAGATGAATAGTAAACCCTAATTCTAGGGTGATGAAATGTATTATGAATAGTAAACCCTAATTCTAGGGTGATGACATGTATTATGAATAGTAAACACTAATTCTAGGGTGATGACATGTATTGTGAATAGTAAACCCTAATTGATGAAATCAGGGAAACCTAGCTCTTGTAAGAGTAGGGAGATACAACTTATTTAAATGAGTTATTTTCTGTTATCAGTTGAATTGACCGTGCATGTTCCTATATGAGGATGATCATATCCAGGTATGGATAATGATGCTATATTCATTAAAAGCATGTTGTTAGCTTTATGAATAGTGATATATCCTGGTGCCTTGTTAGTGACATCTTATGAGATTGATGGGCTGTGAGAGCCATGAGTACCATGAAGGTCCTGCTTAACAGATGACTTGTGATGAGAGAATTGAGAAATGGTAATTGATGTAAATTAGACTTGTTACTTTTGGTATCCTTCTTTCTTAGCTGCTATGCTAATGTTTAATATTCAAGAACATGTATGTTATCTGATAAGTGATAACTGATGAGTTTGATAGGCAGAATGAGTCATGAGTAATATGCACTGATGATCATCAAAGGTCATATTATTTAGATGACCAGATAAAATAATATTTTATTGGTAATAAATGTTATAATTAGTCCAGGGACTTGGACTCTCACTTTCCGAATTCTTAGTGATAAGATGTTTAGGCATTGATATCCCAATGTTAAATTATGAAATGTGATCCTAATATAGAGTGTTACTATGTGAAATTCTATTATAAGATAATCCTATGAAAGGCTTAACTGCAGACTTATGGGTGATGAATGTAAATAACCCTTGTGTCACTTGAGTATGGTTAAGTATGATTTCATGTGTACTAATCATACAGTTATGTTGTGGATTTGGAATCCTGACACCTTGTAAAAAAAGGGTATGGCTACAGGCCATGATATCCCTTATTATCATGCCAGGTGATGGATATATGATCTAAGCCTGAAGAGAGCCAGTGTGGTGATGATGGACTTATAATAAATAAATGTTATACATGTCCTTTTATTTCTAAAAGAAAAGAGATATGTGGGTTGACTTAGAGATGCTTTGCTTCTAGTAGGAGGAATAGATTACAATCTGTGAAACATTGTTCTAACTACTCTTAATATATATATGACTTCTTTGTGTACTGTTATTCTCTTATTCTGTAATAATCATGTTTCTGGCGAAGAGTTATAACTCCCGCTGGGACAATTATTTAAAATTGTCTCACCCCGTAGATTTCAACTTTTTAGGTGGTCACCAAGGACGAAGGGACCAATCTCCAGGTGACCAGTATCAGCAGCAGCAGTACCCGGAGAAGCAGTAAATCTCAGGTGGAGATTCAGACTGCTGAGTTATATAGATAGATAGTCAGTCCTTTGCGTCCTCTGTACTCTCAGGTCCTTGGAGTCATGGTCTGAGTTTTGATTCGTCTCTTGAGATTTTGTAGTATGCTGTGTTTAATTACTCAAGAAGTAATTAACAGAGATGTAAACAGATTATCTTGAATCTATTAAAGGAGTTTTTATGGTTTCAATGTCTTATCTCAAAAAGTTTTAATTTCCGCTGATTTTTGGTATTCCGCTGCTAAACGAATCGCTTTCGCTATGTTTACTTCGAAGTTTATGTGTTTATCTCGGACTTTGGAGATCAGAGCCCACAATTAGTGGTATCAGAGATCTAGGTTCGCTGAGTCTACAGAGACATAGGACTTAGGATGTCGAGTCTATCCTTAGTGTTCCTTGCTTATCTAATAGAACCTTCTGCTCCTTAGGAGGAGAAGATATATAAGGATGTCTGACCCACATGAAGAGTACGTGGCGGAAAGTAGCGTTGCTGCACCACAGGGAGGTGCAAGGCACCCAGAAATGGAGCAACCCTTACCTGAGCAACCCAGGGAGCCACCCCAGTTTGACCCAGCTGAGATTGAAAACCCAGCTGTCCATGCCTTATTTGATAAGTTTCTGACAGCCATAACACACATAGCAGATAGGGTGTCACCGTCTGCACCTAGGGTACTAGCCCATCAGGAAGGTTATGGAGCTGGCAAGACTTTCAAGAGACTTCGCTGGGTGGGAGCCATAGACTATGCTGGTACATCTGACCCAGCAGATGCTGATCTATGGTTGACAGTGCTGGAAAAGGCTTTCAGGATCCTTGATATTCCTGAAGCTGAAAAGGTAAAACATGCAGTATACCTCCTAAAAGGGAGTGTTGGTAATTGGTGGATGATAGAGGAGGATAAGAGACCAGGCGAAGAAATAGGATGGGAGGTTTTCTGACGAGAATTCATCAATAGATACTTCCCTAAGATGTATCTAGATGAGAAGATCTTTCAATTTGAGAAGATCACACAAGGACACATGAACGTTAGCGAGTATGAAGCTAAGTTCATGGAGTTACTACAGTTTTGTCCACAAATGGCAGTTACTGATGAAGAAAGAATTCGACGTTTTGAAAAGGGTTTGAAATCTGAACTAGCCATTCATGTGTCTGCTCTAGAGAATAGAGAAAGGTTTGCCACCTTTGTGGAGTCAGTAAGAAGGATAGAGAGGTCAGAAACCATGAAACAACAGACAAGTAGTAAGAAGATGTACACCCAGCCTCAAGAACAAGGGCCTGAAAGTTTTAAGAAACCAAGATTTTCTACACCATCAACTTTGTCAGGATTTCCTACCCAGACACAATGGGTGTCAAGTTGACGTAGGGATCATAGTAGTATTCCAAGAGGACCCTCCGACATAGCATCAACATCGGTAACTGGATCGTATAGACATTTTGCACCCAGGATCTGTTACCTATGTAGACAGCCGGGACACCTGGCAAGGGATTGTCCAGACAGGAATACAATAATGACTCAGCCCCAAGGACAGAGTCTGCAAGGCTCACAAGGGAGGCTATATAATAATAGAGGACGTGGACAAACGTCCCATACAGGTCAGATGAAATAAGTTTTGTTTTAATATTACATATCAGGATTCTATGTGTTAAAAAAAATATGTAATTTTGCTGCTTATGAATTCCTTGACTAGATCCTGGAAGAACACAAGGGAGATAAGAACTTGTATCTTACTCAGTATTCTTTAAAACAATTTATAATCTCCCTTAACTGTGTATGAAAAGGATGAAATATAGATGTGATACCTAAAGAATAATCTAGTATGGTAATTTCTGTGTGTATAATGATATGAAGAACGAGGAATCTGTTGATAAGTAAAATACATACTACCTAATCTCAATACTTATATACCCTGGCCAGGTATATAGTTATTGTAGATAAGGCAAGTATGAAACTCCTAGATTGTTATCTTTTGATTACTCTGATCAAGTAATTATTCTATAACAATCTAGAGGGTATAAGAAAAAATTAAATAAGAATATACTCAGTGAATACTTAGTGAATATACTCACTGAATACTCAGTGAATATGCTCAGTGAATATACTCAGTGAATACTTAGTGAATATGCTCAGTGAATATACTCAGTGAATACTTAGTGAATATACTCAGTGAATACTTAGTGAATATGCTCAGTGAATATACTCAGTGAATACTTAGTGAATATTCTCAGTGAATATACTTAGTGAATACTCAGTGAATATACTCAGTGAATACTTAGTGAATATGCTTAGTGAATATACTCAATGAATACTTAGTGAATATGCTCAGTGAATATACTTAGTGAATACTTAGTGAATATACTTAGTGAATATACTCAGTGAATACTTAGTGAATATGCTTAGTGAATATACTCAGTGAATACTTAGTGAATATGCTCAGTAAATATACTCAGTGAATATGCTCAGTGAATATACTCAGTGAATACTTAGTGAATATGCTCAGTGAATATACTCAGTGAATACTTAGTGAATATACTCAGTGAATACTTAGTGAATATGCTCAGTGAATATACTCAGTGAATACTTAGTGAATATGCTCAGTGAATATACTCAATGAATACTCAGTGAATATACTCAGTGAATACTTAGTGAATATACTTAGTGAATATACTCAGTGAATACTTAGTGAATATGCTCAGTGAATATACTCAGTGAGTACTTAGTGAATATGCTCAGTGAATATACTCAGTGAATACTCAGTGAATATACTCAGTGAATACTTAGTGAATATGCTTAGTGAATATACTCAATGAATACTTAGTGAATATTCTTAGTGAATATACTTAGTGAATACTTAGTGAATATGCTGAGTGAATATACTCAATGAATACTTAGTGAATATGATTAGTGAATATACTCAGTGAATACTTAGTGAATATGCTCAATGAATATACTCAGTGAATACTTAGTGAATATGCTCAGTGAATATACTCAGTGAATACTTAGTGAATATACTCACTGAATACTTAGTGAATATGCTCAGTGAATATACTCAGTGAATACTTAGTGAATATGCTCAGTGAATATACTCAGTGAATACTCAGTGAATATACTCAGTGAATACTTAGTGAATATGCTTAGTGAATATACTCAATGAATACTTAGTGAATATGCTCAGTGAATATACTTAGTGAATACTTAGTGAATATGCTTAGTAAATATACTCAGTGAATACTTAGTGAATATGCTTAGTGAATATACTCAGTGAATACTTAGTGAATATGCTCAGTGAATATACTCAGTGAACATACTCAATGAATGCTTAGTGAATATACTCAGTGAATTTCCTCAGTGAATACTTAGTGAACAAACTTAGTGAATATATTTGGTGAATTTCCTAAGTAACTACTTAGTAAGAATACTCAATGAACTCCTTCAGTGAAGCCTTTGAGACAATATACTGAGTAAAATATCTATGTTAAGGTATGTATGTTCCTCTGATGGTAAGCATTCTTGAGTAATATTGGAAGAATGTTCTTTTATGCTTTTTCCTTTCAAAAAGTATGGACACCTTATGTTAGGGGTTTATGCTTTACACAAGCATAAACAGTGATAAGAAGAAATTAACAAAAAGGACTTTGTACGAATTACAAACCCATAATATCATCATAATGATCAATCTGTTCTTCCTTTCCCTGGGATTTCGAGGACGAAATCCTTGTTAGGGGTTTATAATTTGTAACATCCCTGACCTGGGTTATAACCTAACCCTAGAAGTTTTGCTTAAATAGGTAATTAAACACATGTAATCATCTTTTAGCAGGTAATAAAAGCTCCTAAGGAACATATGTTTCCATTCCTGTCCCCTAGGAACAATGTGGTAGTATTGTTTTGCAATACAAGGACCTATGTGCAATTATCCAGTTAAGAGGTTTATCTTGTAGAGTTCACAGGTTAAGATGTACCTTTGATGATGAAACATCATAAGAGTGAATCTGATGAGGCATGATGGATTTTCCAAGCTTGGGCGTTCAGATGCAGCTTGTGGAATGATCCTGGTGCTTAAAAACCCTAATTTGGAGTAAAGTGCAATTTACCCAAATTATGGGTAAAACTTGGGAAGTACACCTTCTATAGAATCTTATATGACTCTTGGCATCATTTAGAGTAGAAATGATGAAAGAGATGCATCAATAAATAATCAGATAAGAAAAGTAATCTTTGTGCATAAAATTCACCATGTATGGGTATGAAGACCTTCATATGTGTACCCTAGTTGAAAGTTGACATTTTCTACCATTAGATCTTGAGCTTTGATGAACTTGGTTTGAGTTTAGATGGCTTGGACGTGACTAAGAAGCAAGGATGGACTTAGATGAAAATCACATGCTTTAGAGGTCCTCATGGTGTTAAATGGCCTAAAGTATATAAGCCCTTTTCCTGGTAAACTCAGCAGAACGATCCTTCTTTTCTCTTCACTTCTATTCTTTCTCAAAACGTCTAAGGCAATATCTGGAGCTCATGGAGGCGACCAAGTAGCTCTAAGGTGAGAAGAACCATCTTCAAGCTCGGATTCTTGGGTGAATTCATCATGCAAGCTTGGTTTTGTGGATAACTCACTTAGCTTTCTCGTTCTAGCCATCTCTTCCCAACCTTTCCTTGGAGAAACGCCCTTGGCCGACCTGTGGAGCTCAACACACCATTAAAGACTTGAAGCTTGGAAGCTTGGAGCTCAAGGAATGACCTTAAGGCGGGTTTTATAATTCTAAACCTTTTGCTTTGTTATGCATAATTTTATTCGTGCAAATAATAGTTAGTTCTTCTTCTTCCCCATCTTTCTTTGCACCCTTGCAAGATTTTTCGTGAAGAACAGACCTTGGTTTCAAGGTTGAAAACAAGGGGCGTTAATACCTATGTTGGTCCTTATCCAACTTTACTAAACGATCTTGGACCAATAGGTCAAACGATCTCGCACTCGTTTCAATCCAAACGGGTTCAAAAGGTCAGTTTGGCCAAACGGGTTCCAACCCGTTTGAGGGTGTTGACCAAGCATTGACCGTTTGGTATTTCTGTTCAAAATTATGTAGGCTAATGACCCACCAAATTTTATGGGTTAACTCCAAAGGAATCGTAGGTTGAAGGCCAATCAATTAGCAATCAAATTGAATTAAGTGCTGTTTTCTAAACTGATTAACTTGAATCTTTGGGCAAACGGGTTCCAACCCATTTGAAGGAGTTGACCAAGCGTTGACCGTTTGGGATTCCTGTTCATAATATATTGAATTTTATTTCTACCAAGAATCATGATCTAATTCCTAACCAATTAAGAGTTGAAGTCATTTCAACACCCTAACCCTAATCGGGTTAAATTTGCTGGTTTTCATATAGATTTTGATGAGTGTTGGGTTGAAGGACCCAAACGAGTTCATACCCATTTGGGGGTTCATCCAAACGATCTCACACTCGTTTAGTGACACCCCAAGACCGTTTGAAGGTCTAGGGTTAAAGAAATGTGATGGTTTGAGGGTCCAATCACAAGATATTGATAAATTGATGAAAAGTGCTGAATTGTAATTTAATTAGGACTCAACCCTTATCAAATCAACTTAATTTTGATCAAACTTTGAGAAAACGGTCTCAAGACCGTTTGGATATCATCCAAATGATCCCAAGACCGTTTGGGCCAAGTTTGGGCCCATTTGGAGTTCAATTGATAGGTTCAACCTTGTTTTGATTCACATTGTTGGAAATTGATGATTAGCCGATTGGAAACCCTAATTGAGTTAGACTTAACCAGAATTGGCTTTCAATTGAAGGTCAAATTGGTGTCCAATTGTTTGAGGCTCATCCTAATTGACTCAATTTGTAAGTGGTTAACATGGCTCGGGCCAATTGAAGGCTTCAACTTAAGAAATCCTTTTCAATCATGACCTTCGTATCACCTTTCATATCCATGCGGTTTCGACCCAAATGAGTCCACACTCGTTTAGACCCAAACGAGTCCACACTCATTTAGATCCAAACGAGTTCAACCCGTTTCAATCCAAATGAGTTCAACCCGTTTCAATCCAAACGAGTTCAACCCGTTTCAATCCAAACGAGTTCAACCCGTTTCAATCCAAACGAGTTCAACCCGTTTCATCTCAAACAAGTTCACACCCGTTTCATCTTAAATGGGTTCACACCCGTTTCAACTCAGTGAGTTCACACTCATTTGAGGGTTCAAATGGGTTGAAGGTTGAAGGTTAAACACTAACCTAATTGGAGATTTTTATGGTTGTTTATACTTAACCACTTAAACCTATAATTGGTTCAATGATGATCTAATCTAAACCATAATGGTAACTTAAAATACTAAGGGACTAAGTGACTAATGAATCGACCCATAATGATGATCAATGGGTAATTTTACCAAATGCCCCTGAGAGGTTCAATTCAGTGATACCTTGTTCTAATCAAACCCTAATCACTTGATAGTGGTGATTTGGTCTATGAAGATCAAAGGGGACTTAACCCAACCTAATATAGAGTGGTGTAATCACCATCTACTAGTGGGAGGAAAGAGAAAGTACCATTTATGGTGGAAACTCAAGTAAAATACCTTCAATATACATGAATGTGCATGAATAGGGTATGATTCACTATGTGAAATCATGGAAACCCTAAATATGATAATTGATGAATCTTAATCTTATCTGAGGTCTTTAATGATGATGTTTCTCATACATGGTGATGTTATGAGATCAATTCACCAATAGATGAATAGTAAACCCTAATTCTAGGGTGATGACATGCATTATGAATAGTAAACCCTAATTCTAGGGTGATGATATGTGTTATGAATAGTAAACCCTAATTCTAGGGTGATGACATGTATTGTGAATAGTAAACCCTAATTGATGAAATCAGGGAAACCTAGCTCTTGTAAGAGTAGGGAGATACAACTTCTTTAAATGAGTTATTTTCTGTTATCAGTTGAAATGACCATGCAGGTTCCTATATGAGGATGATCATATCCAGGTATGGATAATGATGCTATATTCATTAAAAGCATGTTGTTAGCTTTATTAATAGTGATATATCCTGGTGCCTTGTTAGTGACATCTTATGAGATTGATGGGCTGTGAGAGTCATGAGTACCATCAAGGTCATGCTTAACAGATGACTTGTGATGAGAGAATTGAGAAATGGTAATTGATGTAAATTAGACTTGTTACTTTTGGTATCCTTCTTTCTTAGCTTCTATGCCAATGTTTAATATTCAAGAACATGTATGTTATCTGATAAGTGATAACTTATGAGTTTGATAGGCATAATGAGTCATGAGTAATATGCACTGATGATCATCAAAGGTCATATTATTTAGATGACCAGATAAAATAATATGTTATTGGTAATAAATGTTATAATTAGTCCAGGGACTTGGACTCTCACTTTCCGAATTCTTAGTGATAAGATGTTTAGGCATTGATATCCCAATGTTAAATTATGAAATGTGATCCTAATATAGAGTGTTACTATGTGAAATTCTATTACAAGATAATCCTATGAAAGGCTTAACTACAGACTTATGGGTGATGAATGTAAATAACCCTTGTGTCACTTGAGTATGGTTAAGTATGATTTCATGTGTACTAATCATACAGTTATGTTGTGGATTTGGAATCCTGACACCTTGTAAAAAAAGGGTATGGCTACATGCCATGATATCCCTTATTATCATGCCAGGTGATGGATATATGATCTAAGCCTGAAGAGAGCCAGTGTGGTGATGATGGACTTATAATAAATAAATGTTATACATGTCCTTTTATTTCTAAAAGAAAAGAGATATGTGGGTTGACTTAGAGATGTTTTGCTTCTAGTAGATGGAATAGATTACAATCTGTGAAACATTGTTCTAACTACTCTTAATATATATATGACTTCTTTGTGTACTGTTATTCTCTTATTCTGTAATAATCATGTTTCTGGCGAAGAGTTATAACTCCCGCTGGGACAATTATTTAAAATTGTCTCACCCCGTAGATTTCAACTTTTTAGGTGGTCACCAAGGACGAAGGGACCAATCTCCAGGTGACCAGTATCAGTAGCAGCAGCACCCGGAGCAGCAGTAAATCTCAGGTGGAGATTCAGATTGCTGAGTTATATAGATAGATAGTAAGTCCTTTGCGTCCTCTATACTCTTAGGTCCTTGGAGTCATGGTCTGAGTTTTGATTCGTCTCTTGAGATTTTGTAGTATGCTGTGTTTAATTACTCAAGAAGTAATTAACAGAGATGTAAACAGTTTATCTTGAATCTATGAAAGGAGTTTTTATGGTTTCAATGTCTTATCTCAAAAAGTTTTAATTTCCGCTGATTTTTGGTATTCCGCTGCTAAACGAATCGCTTCTGCTATGTTTACTTCGAAGTTTATGTGTTTATCTCGGACTTTGGAGATCAGAGCCCACATTTGTATTAAATATAATCCTCAAACTTATGCCCTAATCTCATGATTAGTGATAATTGTGGGATGTGGGTGTGACAGTCCATGTGCCACCGAGATTTCTCCACGCTGGTTAGTAGTGCTTTGTGAACCAGAATCCATAAGAAGGTTCTAATTCGATTTGTAGTTTAAGTTTCTAGATGGCTTTCCAGTCCCCAACGCAAGCTATCTCTTTCTGACGCATGATACCATTGTAAGATGAGGTCAAAGTGAAGGAACCGAGAGGCTCTTCTTTCCATGCCCACCCATCCAGACCAATAGAGGGAGATGGAGTGGGAATACCTTGAATTTGAGGCCAAGTATCAATAGGGAAGAAATTATGAATAAAGCTCCAATTCCACGCACCATCATCTGAAACCATAGACGCAAGCTTAAGATCTTGTAGGTCATCGAGGATGACAAGGGTAGGGTGAGTAGATGTTAGACTGCTGTTGGCGAACCACGATTCAGTCCAAGCATTGATTCTAGAGCCGTCATTAACGATTCTTCTACAATTGCCCTGAATAAGAGGAATCATGGTGCGGATGAAGGACCAGACAGTAGAACATGGGCCCTTATTTAGTTTTCCCTTCGAGATATACTTGTTATTCATAACCTACAGTACCCATGGTTTCCAAGGGCATAATAAAAATGTCCATGTTTTTTTTAACATCAGTGAGGTGTTTTTGTCAAAGGCATCTTTAATAGCCAAACCTCCATTATTCTTAGAGCATGTGACCTTATTCTAGGATATGAGAGAAATTTTCTGCTGCTTTCTATTTCCTTGCCAAATGTACCATCTGATGTGCTAGTTTATGTCATCACAGGTGCCTTGTGAGAAGCTCACCGATTGCATCGTTTATGCAGGAATAGATTGTAGAGAGGATTTGGCTAGCGTGATCCTTCCAGTCAAGGAGAGGTGACCATGCGACCAACCGTTCATCTTAGCTTTAATGGAGTTCACAAGAGAGGCATTGTTTCTATGATTGACTTACTTGTGGAGAATGGGAACACCAATATACCTGTCTAGGTATTTAGTGAGAGGGATGCCCATGCGTCTACTTATACGATTCTAATCTGAGGAGGAAGTATTTGCTGAGAAGTAGCACTTGGATTTTATAGCAGAGATTTCCTATCCCGATACAACTGAGAGTTCACAGAGGATGCAATTGAGGCACGTTACCTGTCCAGTGGAGGCTTCCACAAACAATATCATGTCATCTGTGAACATGACATGCAGGATGGGTGGTCCATTCTTAGACATCACCATGGGTTTCCAATCATCTCTGTGCACTACGGTAGAGATGTCTTGGTGTAGACGTTCTATGCAAAGAACAAAGATGTAGGGACTCAAAGGGTCACCCTAGAGAACATCTTGGTTGGCTTTGATGGGGAGTAGGGGACTTCCATTCCACGGGATAGAAGAATGGCCAGAGGTGATGATATTGAAGATAAATTCGATAATAGATCTAGGAAGACCAACCTTTACAAGTGTATCTTGAATGAAGATCCAACTCATTCTGTCAAACGCCTTAGATAGATCGTGTTTCACCAGCATCCACTTCTTCTTGCCTTTCTGGAAATGCATGGAATGGATGGCCACTTGAACAACGAGAATGGTGTTCATGATTCTCCTTCCCAGAATGAAGTTAGACTGTGTGGGTGAGATCCAATCATTCAATAGTTGCTTAATTCTCTCCAAAATCACTTTTGATATCAGCTTTAGGTATGAGTTCATGAGTTAGATATGACGCAGGTCACTGCATGAATTGATATTGTTAGATTTTGGGATGAGAACAACATGCAAGTTTGCTAGATCAGGCTGTATAGACATTGTAGTGAAGGCCGTGCACACTATGTTGATGACTGAGGGACCAATGTACTTCCATTTGAATTGTAGGAAGTCTGTGTGGACTCCATCTGGGCCTGATGCCTTGGACGACTTCATTTTACAGAGGACCGATCTGATTTCATCCTCCGAGGGCATTGCTACTAATATAGCTTGTAGTCGTGGTGTGATGTCGGGGAAGTTATCCACGTAGGAAGTATACTGATGCTGGTGATGAATAGGCGGTGCCAACAAGTTGTTAAAATGTGTCCATATGAGAGTCTTTAGTTCTTCATCTTCTATGACCCAATCACCACTCAGGCTTTTGAGTCTACTGATAAGATTACATTATCGTCTGGCTTTCACATAAGAGTGAAATAACTTGGTGTTACTATCTCCCAATTTAATCCAATCTATGTGAGCTTTTTGCCTCCAATGTGCTTCCTCGCGAAGGAGAATGTGTTGCAATTGCTCCTGAAGGTCGTACAGTTATGTTCATTAGCAATAGAGGGAGTGGAGGGAAGAGATACTTGTAGGTAATTTAATTGTCGGATGATGTGGTCCTTTTGGCTATGTTGCAGGCGCATAATATTGTCCTCTCACTTGGAGATAGCCATGCTAAACTTATTCAATGCCTATGTGAAGGGAAGAGAACAGTCCCAGTGGGCAACAACTTGGTTGGTGAAGTCGGTGTGAAATTTCCAGCTTGCTCAAGTTCTGAATGCACGCTTGGAGCGAACAACTGCCGGCCGGCGAGACACCAGTAAGGCATTGTGATCTGAAAAGAAATGTGGGAGGATGGTAACTGTGGTGTACTGGTTATTATTAAGCCATACACCATTGTCCAAGAGCCGATCTAAACATTCAAAGATTCAGCCCTTGTGGAAGGTAAACAATTGGCCAATAGAAGGAACTCAACAAGGCCAGTGGTTAGCAGTACTTCATTGAATGATGTGCTCTCCGCGTGATCAAAGAAATGACTGCCTTCCTTTTCTGAGGGAGATAGCATAGCGTTAAAGTCTCCAATGACCGCCCATTCACTTAGGACACCATCCACAATGCTTGAAAGATGATTCCAAAGCCATTTATGGGTGGTGGGGTTCTGGCTCCGGTAGACAAACTTGACCAGATATTTATTGTTAATGAAACAATGAATGAACTATCTGTGATTCATAAGAACTTCAACAGATGTGGTATGCTAATCCCATAGGACCTAAATACCACCAGAGAATAGAATCACTTCCACCCTGTGCGAGGAGGAGAACCCGATGGATTTGATGATGCTCTCAGCTCGTGCACCACTACATCATGGTTCAACAATGACCAAGATGTTTAACTCGAACTTCATTTTAAATAACGAAGAACCTAGACTTTTTTATTAGAGAAGGCACCCTGAATGTTCCAGCACACGTAATTCATGATGACAAAGTGCAAAATTCATATCATGGTTTGCAACCCGACCACAGGACCAGGGTCGTCCTCTGTCACAATTTGAGAATCATCACCCACAACTTTTGAGTTCGTGGAGCTAAAGAGTCGACGAGGCTCAAATACTTTGACACTATCTGGGGCATCATGAGACTTCCCCTTCTTCCTTATTCTATTGTGGCTTCTAGGGGTATCCTGGTAAATTATTCATCTATTCCTCAACAAAACACCATGCCTTGCTGCTTCATCACCTTTTCCATAAATGGTGGAGGCAATAAAGTCATAATTGAACTAGAAGGGGGGGACCTCACTGCTACCTTGAGATCTCTTGGTGGAAGTGTCATCACTGAAGAGAGTCACCACCGTGTCAGTGAGTCAGGTGTTTCCATCAATGGCTTTCTCTTTATTGCTCGCATTTGCCTATTTGTCCCCTGGAATCTTCCTGTGGTTCCTTCGGTTGACTACTGTCTGCCATTCACCTTCTACCACATCCTCAGTCTCAGCCTGCGGCGAGGTTGCATTATGCTCCTGGGGTGGACCCTTGTCTGACAACTAACGTTGGGTGGCCTCATGAGAATGATAAGGTGGGTGTCGTTCTGGTTTCTTAGCATGCATAACTGTTGAATAGGGAACAATAGGGTGAGGCATCATGGGCTTCTCAATGGCTATAGTTACTGATTGAGGGCACCTAGCATCCTCGTGATGAATGCGACCACAACGAACACACATGATTCTCATACTCTATTTTGAAAATCTCTTTGTTGATGAAGAGGGCAAGTAATAACAGATTAGGAGTGTGTATTTCAGTGGCAATCCTTGCGAACTTGCCACGATTACCCTTGTGCTTTTGTGGAGTCTATATTAATCATCTTTCCAACTAGGTTGCCAAATCTCGTGATATGTTGGGTCTGGTAGAGATGAATCGGCAAATCTGGGACTCTGATCCATTTGACTAGCTTTTGTGGGATAGGGTCGGAGGGACGAAAGTGTGGCGACCACGTCTCCACTAATAAGTAATTCCTGAACAGGTTCCAAGGTCCCCTAGTGAGAGTTTTAACATATTCGTCATTGTTGAAGAGTTGTACCACATAATATCCATTGTCTAGATCAATAATACAAAAGTTTTCATGGATTCCCTAGAGGATTGTAATTCTATTGACCAAATCCTGGAACCCAATATTCATTCTAATAGCTTTGATGACTATAGCAAATTTCCAAGGTTCTACCAGTGGGGGGACGACTTCTTCCCTGATGGAAATTACGAGTATGGTGCCGTTACGGTCAATGACAACATCAGACGCTTTCAAAATATCTGGAGAGATGATTGGATAACCATCCTTGATCCCTGGACCCGTAACTGAGTCTTTGTAGGTCTTCTTTGCACCCTGCGACTCAGATGAATCTGTGGCCTTGACGGAGTGCGACGACTCCCCGGTCATGCAGTCTTCATCGCCCAACTATGGACCATATGCTGCCTCTTCACTCAAATATCTGACATAGCCAGTGGTTAGTAATACTTCATTGAATGATGTGCTCACCGCGTGATCAAAGAAACGACTGCCTTCCTTTTCTGAGGGAGATAGCATAGCGTTAAAGTCTCCAATGACTGCCCATTCATTTGGGACACCATCCACAATGCTTGAAAGATGATTCCAAAGACATTTATGGGTGGTGGGGTACCGGCTCCTGAAGAAAAACTTGACCAGAGATTTATTGTTAACGCAACAATGAATGAACTATCTGGGATTTAGAAGAACTTCAATAGATGTGGTATGCTGATCCAACAGGACCCAAATACCGCTAGAGAATCCAATCGCTTCCACCCTGTGCAAGGAGGAGTACCCGATGGATTTGATGATGCTCTCAGCCCGTGGGCCACTACATCACGATTCAATAATGGCCAAGATGTTTAAATCGAACTTCAGTTTAAATAACGAAGAAATTGGAATTTTTTGTTAGAGAAGGCGCCCTAAATGTTCCAACACATGTAATTCTTGATGACAAAGTGCAAACTTCATATCACGATTTGCAACCTGACCATAGGACCAGGGTCGTCCTCTACCACCGTTTGAGAATCATCACCCACAACTTTTGAGTTCGCAGAGATAAAGAGTCGACGAGCCTTAGATACTTTGACACTATATGGGGCATCGCGAGCCTTCCCCTTCTTCCTTATTCTATTTGGGCTGCTAGGGGTAGCCTGGTAAATTGTTCATCTATTCCTCAACAAAACACCATGCCTTGCTGCTTCGGCACCTTTTCCAGAAATAATGGAGGCACCAAAGTCATAAAATTGGAAGGGGGGACCTCACTGCTACCTTGAGATCTCCTGGTGGAAATGTCATCATTGAAGAGTCACCACCATGTCAGTGAGTCGGGTGTTTCCATCAACGACCTTCTCCTTATTGCTTGTGTTTGCCTGCTTGTCCCCTGGAATCTTCCTGCGGTTCCTTCGGTTGACTATTGTCTGCCATTCACATTCTACCTCGTCCTCAGTCTCATCCTGCGATGAGGTTGTATTCTACTCTTGGGGTGGACCCTTGTCTGACAACTTACGTTGGGTGTCCTCATGAGAATGACGGGGTAGGTTCCATTCTGGTTTCTTAGTATGCATAGCTGTTGAATAGGGAACAACAGGGTGGGGCATCGTGGGGTTCTCGGTGGTTGTAGTTACTGATTGAGGGCACCTAGCATCCTTGTGATGAATGCGACCACAACAAACACACATTGTTGGAAGATTCTCGTACTCTATTTTGAAAATCTCTTTGTGGATGAAGACGACAGGTAATAGCAGGTTAGGAGTGTGTATTTCAGTGGCAATCCTTGCAAACTTCCCACGATTACCCATGTGCTGTTGTGGAGTCTATCTTAATCATCTTTCCAACTAGGTTGCCAAATCCCGTGAGATGTTGGGTCTGGTAGAGAAGAATCGACAAATCTGGGACTCTGATCCATACGACTAGCTTTTGCAGGATAGGGTTGGAGGGACGAAAGTGCGGCGACCATGTCTCCACTGATAAGTAATTCCCAAACAGGGTCCAAGGTCCCCTAGTGAGAATTTTAACATAGTCGTCATTGTTGAAGAGTTGTACCACATAGTATCCATTGTCTAGCACAATAATACGAAAGTTTTCATGGATTCCCTAGAGGATTGTATGTCTATTGACCAAAGTCTGGAACCCAATATTCATTCCTATAGCTTTGATGACTATAGCAAATTTCCATGGTTCTAGTGGTGGGGGGACGACTTCTTCCCTGATGGAAATTGCGGGTATGGTGCCGTTACAGTCAATGACAACGTCGGACGCTGTCAAAAGATTCAGAGAGGTGATAGGATAACCATCCCTAATCCCTAGACCCGTGACTGAATCTTTGTAGGTCTTCTTTGCACCCTGCAACTCAAACGAATCCGCGGCCTTAACGAAGTGCGACGACTCCTCGATCATGCAGTCTTCATCGCCCAACATGGACCATCTGTTGCCTCTTCATCCGCAAGGCACTCTCTATCCGGATCCTCCATGAAGTCATCTAGTGGAGGTCGAGCATTGCCGAAACCACCTCGGTCCCCCTGCTTCCCGACGGTCCAACACCGCCGCCTCTCATAACCCTAGGTCTGGGTACTAATCATTAAGTCTTAAAATCATATATCATTTTCCCGTGCAACCCTAATAAAAATTCTATATTTTTCACTCATGTGTCAAAATTAGTGGGTAACTTAGTTATCTACATTGTTTATGATAGCATGGAACTTAAGACTTATTTGGTATATATTATTCTTATTAAATTGAATGGCTCTTTTCATTCCATCTCTTGTTCGCTAACTTTTTGTGATAATATGCTCACACTGTGGAGAAGGAGGTGTAGACCTTTGCATTTCCGAACGTGCAAAGAAGAAAATCACACCCTACAACCGAGTCAAACGAATGACTGTCTCACAACTAGCAACGACTTTCACCAATTGAGCCCACCTGAAGTACTAGGCTACATTTTACGTTGTTTGCATTACTACAAAGACATAAATCCAAGCTTATGGATGTGCCCAGATCGAATACAATATAGAAACATTTACCAAGTAATGTGGATATCTAATCAACTATGCTTCACTAAATATGTGATTACACGTATATAAATATTACATGGCTTATGAAGAAAGTTCCCAAAGATTCAACAAGCAATGTATGATACATAAATATGTTATAGTTTGAGTTCGATATAGCTTATCAAGAGCATTCTACAAATAAAACCTCATATACAAGACAATATTGAATAGAAACCCCTGTTTACATGTAGGTTGCAATTTCAACAAGAAAGACGTAAGCATTGACCATATATTTTTTGTTGACAAATAAAAAGTGCAAAAGGTGAGATATTTGGATGAAAAGAAAGACACTAAAAAAGTTACCATGCATCTTATTTCTAGACATGAGTTTAAGATTATACTATGTATTGATCGAGAAAGTAACAGTTGATTAAGCAATTGATCTGATTAAAATTTTCTAATTAATGATTCGCTAGATTCAAACAACTTATATAAACCAATGAAATACAATTACGAAAGACAATCTGATGAAGCTAGTAACGTTAAAGACATCAGAGTTTTGTGAATTTCACAATTTGAAATATGAATGTCACCAGTTACACAAAAGTATGGCACGCTCATGTAAGCTAAATTTTAGGGCACAAACCTGAATTTTAACAAATATCGTAAAAATATTATATGAAATATACCTAAGAACATCAGAGTATAGTGTTACATCTCATAGGTCATATTGTGATGCCATTGATAAAAGACGCATTGAAACAAAATGTGCTGCCGATGTAATTTATGTGTTCTTATTGGGGGAAGGACTACCAAAGTATTAAGACACGTGTGGCGTCTATCTTGCCATACAGTACAACCGAGAATGTTGGCTGCTTCAGCTACGAACAGGAACCCTGTTCCCATCCTACCATATATACTAAGGGACTTATTGTCAAGTTGATCATCATCAACGGCAGATCGCTAACATACCCATAGGATAGTGGCAGCTGCATATGTTACGCTGATTATTATGTTGAAGCACGGTCGAGGGGGGGAGGGGTTTGGGCACTATAGATGGCGATGATGACGATAGATGAGAGGCAGCTGATGATAAATAGCCAGCGTTTTACATCTCTGCCCACAGTCCTCCACTTTTCTTTATTGTTGTCATCCTTGAAGCAGGACCATTTGTACACAGCAGCCACCAGAAATGCGGTCAAGAAGCCGATGACGAAGATCACGTAGAACACATGGATCACAGGATCGGTTGGGAAGCTGACACTGTAGGCAGCGGCGAGGCAGAAGAGGCTGGCGACCACAAGAAAAGCGGTACGCTTAATAAGTACAAGTAGGATAATCAGGGATTGCGCCATTGCCAGTGTGATAAACCACTTGAACGCGTTGTAGAGCTTAATTCCGGTGTTTGTCCCTGAGGACTGGGTTTCCAGCAAGATATTTTCCTTTGTCATCCTGCCATACACCTCCGGGTGGGTTTATTTGGGCTTGGTAGGTTACGGAGAGCACAAGTGTTGCCAGCACCATTAGCGTCCCACGCATTTCCTTTAACCACTTTTCTTCAGGCATTTTGTCTTGGTCACCGTTTCCTCTCAATTCTTGCTGTTGATTTTTTTTCTTCTACTTGTATTTCATGGTTTACTTGTTCGCGAGAATTGATATGCTCAGAAGGGGAAGTAGATCCCCTGAAAATAGCGGCCATAACAACAGAGTTGTCAGGTTGCTTCATGGCCTTCATCTCGACTGAGCTGTTGTTGCCAAGCAGAAACTTAACCTGTGCACATCCAGTTCATATCAGCATCACTAGTGTGCCATGTATTCCATGGAAGTTAACCAATTCTAACAGATCAACAACGCAGTACTTACTCCAATATGATTTCTTGTGTCGGACAATTGAAATACACTCGACCCTCCCTGGTCAGGGAGCTGTTCGGCCCTGGTCGTTAGATCTTCATACTGCCAGTTGGTGTTTGATTGATTCCTCGCAGCAGCGTTATCATGGTATCCACTCATCTTTTCCTACAAGCAATCCAGGCAGATCTACGGGTATATAAAACACCCACAACATACAGACATATGTATTACAGGCAAGCAATGAGTTACGCAAAGTTACGACATATAAAATCATTTTATTATCAATACATATATGTACATGGATGTATACATAGACTAAGAATCATCAGGTCAATCTATTCTGTTTCCTATGAATAAATAGCGCCATGGACAAAAATTGTAACTTAGAATTTAATAGAGGGCTCGGATTTTTGTTGTCGTCTGAAAGTGTTGGGATACGGAAGGTTTAACCCATGTCAAATTGGATTAGGACTAATGGGAGTTGGTTTTTAAAGCCGGCAATCCTAATAGGAGTAAAATCTAAGAAAGAAAGGAGATGGCTCCCTATGTGTGGCATTATTGTTTGGAATTGGAGTAGAATTCCTGGTTCCATCCACATGACATGAAGACCTATAAATAATGGTTGTAGGGGAGGATATTGAGACAATTCACATGTTGGTGTGATTTTACAAGTTGTTGGTTGTTGTGCCTTATGTGTAAAAGAGTCAGAGAATTATAACTACTGGTGGTGCTCTCTGACGGTGAGAGATGGTCAACAACTTTGCCATGAGGTGAAGTAGCGACTGACAGTGACACATTATGTGCACAAACAAAATTGTTCTCTTGTGGATGAGAGACGGCCAACGACTATTCTTTGAAGTGAAATAGTGGTTGATAGTCAGCAACACAACGGTAGTGTATCGGCAACGAAGTCGGATTCAAGCAACAGAGGACACATACTTGTGCTGACACTTTGTTGGTGTTGCAACATCAACATCGACTATGATGACAAATCCGAGTGAAGGAAGATGCTCATTATTCTATGGCACCTTATTGATGGTGTGGCTACGACAACAACAATGATGATGGTATATGTCCGATCAGCAGAAGATGTGCTTCAGTCGCGGATACATAGGTGGTGCATCAACCAAAACGATGGATCCGAGTAGTGAAAGACGCACATCGGTTGGTGGCACAATATTGGTAACGCGACAACAATAAAGGTCCATCTGATCAATATAGCACACATATCAACTCTCTCAGATGGAGAGAAGTTTTGGCAGCATGTTGGAGCTCTAGTTGGAGGAGGCAACTAGAATGAGTACCGAAGGCAACGACGAGGTGGGCCACCTCCGCAACCCAGTCAGTAGTAGCAACGACAACAAGGAAGGACATTAAGGTGTG
Organism: Alisma plantago-aquatica; assembly: GCA_963693085.1. Lineage (NCBI taxonomy): Eukaryota > Viridiplantae > Streptophyta > Magnoliopsida > Alismatales > Alismataceae > Alisma > Alisma plantago-aquatica. The sequence continues at coordinate 134,881,439 of OY856415.1, forward strand.
TCTCATCTCCAGCAACAACAGTGGTGTCGTGAGGATAAAAAAAAAGTGGGATGATTTTCACACATTGGGTGTAACTTCCTTCTTCTTTATCTTTGTTCTCATGTGTGGGGGGAGATATCTAGATTTAGGGATAATTGAATCTGAATGGTATGAGTTGTAACCTTTTTTACATAGTGCTCGATGGCTAGTATTGTCCTGTGGTTTCTCTATTCTTGCCCGGGGAGAGTTTTTCACGTTAAATCTTGCACTGTTAGTTTTAGGGAACATTGTCACTTTCCCACCACAATGCCTAACAAGTGGTATCAAAGTAAGATGCTAAGGATGTAGTGGTAGTACTGAGATGGAGTTTGAAGACATGACTGGGCAAAGGACAAGAAGCGGTCACAAGAATACTGACATGTATGAGATGTTGGATTTTATTCGGATGTGCAAACATGAAGAGGTGCAACATGGAGGCTCCCAGTCAGAAAAGATTACTCCAAATCCTTTTTAGTAGTACTGAGATGGAGTTTGAAGACATGAATGGGCAAAGGACAAGAAGCGGTTGCAAGAATACTGACATGTATGAGATGTTGGATTTTATTCGGATGTGCAAACATGAAGAGGTGCAACATGGAGGCTCCCAGTCAGAAAAGATTACTCCAAATCCTTTTTAGTACAATGTGTTTGTGAAGAGAAATGTTGTTCATTATTTGTTCAATTGTTACATCCAAAGTGGAGGACCAAAGATCTCAATAAGGAGTTACATTGACAACGGGAATGTCATCAAAGGGTTTCAGATCCTTGGTACAAAAGGTTAGAATTATGTTGTTCATCTGGGATGGCTCGATTGATTGACCAAGGGAAGCATACAATGTTAAAGGTTAAAATGTGGAGGGAGAAGTGATGTTGGTAGGATACCTCTTATCAGTTGTTAGGGTCATAGTGAAGTCATGTTGGGACTTCAAGAAGATGCATGAAGACGATATGGTGTTGACATGTTTGAGGAGAATGGATCCATCACATGTGGTGATGGGGTCCAAAATCTACTCCATATGATCACGAAGAAATTGTCTTCCTCATGTGTTGGAGGGGGAAATTGTTGGGTTAAGGAAGGTCCAACCCATGTCGAATTGGATTAGGAATAATAGGAGTTAGTCTTTAATGCGAACAATCCTATTAGGAGCTAAATCCAAGAAGGAAATGAAATGGCTCCTTATGGGTGGAATTAATGTTTAGAAATGAACTCGGACTTACAATAGGATTCTTACTTTCAACCACATGGCATGGAGGCCTATAAATAGAGGTTTTGGGTGAGGATAGTGAGACATCCCACCTGTTGGTGTGATCCCACCAATTGTTGGTTGTTGGTGCCTTCTTTGGTAAAAGAGCCAGAGAACAATAACAAATATTGGTGCTCTCTCATGGTGAGAGAAGGTCACTGCCTTTGTCTTGAGGCAAAGTAGCAGTTGGCAGTTTGTGGCACATTAGGTGCACTAACAAAGCTGCTCTCTCATGGATGAGAGAGGGACAATGACTTTTCCTTACAGTAAAGTAGCGGTTGGCAGTCAGCAGCACGAAGGTAGTGCATCGACAACAGTGGAAGTTCCAAGTAGTAGAGGATGCACACAAGTCAGTGGCACTTTGTTGGTGCAACGACATCACCATCGACTACAACGAAGGATTTGAGAAAGGGAAGATGGTCATCAGTCGGTGGCACCTTATGGGTGTTGTGTCAACGAAAACTACAACAATGTCAGTCTGTCAGGACAAAGGATGACGTGCATAAATTTGTGAAACATAGGTGGTGTATAGACCAAAGTGGCGGATCCAAGCAGTAGAAGAAGTACATTGGTTGGTGGCACATTATTAGTGGGATACAATTATAATGGTCTATCCGATCAACAGATGACGTGTATCAACTCTTTCATATTGAGAGAGTTTTGGTGGCACATTGGAGTGTTGGTAGTTTGTGGCACATTAGGTGCACTGACAAAGCTGCTCTCTCATGGATGAGAGAGGGACAATGACTTTTCCATACAGTAAAGTAACGGTTGGCAGTCAGCAGCACGTAGGTAGTGTATCGACAACAGTGGAAGTTCCAAGTAGTAGAGGATGCACACACGTCAGTGGCACTTTGTTGGTGCATTGACATCACCATCGAATATGACGGAGGGTATGAGAAAGGGAAGATGGTCATTAGTCGGTGGCACCTTATGGGTGTTGTGTCAACAAAAACTACAACAATGTCAGTCTGTCAAGACAAAGGATGACGTGCATCAATTTGTGAAACATAGGTGGTGTATAGACCAAAGTGGCGGATCCAAGCAGTAGAAGAAGTACATTGGTTGGTGGCACATTATTAGTGGGCTACAATTATAATGGTCTATCCGATCAGCAGATGACGTGTATCAACTCTTTCATATTGATAGAGTTTTGGTGGCACATTGGAGTTCTAGTTGGAGGAGGAAAATAGAATGAGTAATGCATGCAGACCCGGTCAGTAGCCACAACGACAACAAGCAAGGACACGGTTTTGTATCTCGTCCACAACAACACCAATGGAGTCTTGAGGATAAAAAGATAAGTGTGATATTTTGTACATGTTGGGTGTAACTATCTTCTTCTTTATCTTTATTCTCATATGGGAGGTACTATCCTAATTTATGGGTAACTAAATCTGGATGGTGTGGGTTATAATCTTTATTACAAAGTGCTTATTGGTCTATATTTTCCTATGTTTTTTGTCATATCGCCTTGGGTAGAGTTTAACACGTTAAATGTTGCACTTTTAATTTTACAGAGTATCGTCACTTTCCCACCACAATCCCTAATAGAATGTTGAGAAAACTGAAGTTTGTATGACAACAATAGTGTAAAGTTTATTATGTTTTTTGATGAAAGAGATGACTTGGTGATTGTTAGATTATTTAACAAACACAATAGTTCTAAAGCAGTGCTAATTGGGTTAACTAAAACTTTGAATTATATCTTATAGCTTGAGAGCATCTTTTCAAACCCACAAGTTTACAATGAAATATCCCCTAAGGAGTTGTAGGCGCTGCCACCAAAGCAGAGAAAAAAATAGAAGTTGTCCCTCATCCTCCACTCCCAATGGTAGTTGCAGCCAAAGCAATAGTCACCATCATTGTGGGGTGCATCAACAACCTCCACTTCAAGAATAGGAATTAGTTGTTGATGTCCACCTTGGCCAATAGTAGAGGATGCTATTACCCTACATGATGATAGTCACACAGAGTTGGGCCTTGTAGGAGGTACCTCCATGGACCCTTGAACATAACGACAATGTCACATCTCCAATGGAGTCAAGTCGGAACCACCACCTCTCTCCTAGAGAAGAATCAATCATCATCACTTTTGGCTCCATACCTAAGTTTGTGTCATTGATGGTCAATTCCATTATCATCACCAACAAGACTTGTTGTTATCTTTATGTGTTGTTAATTATGATAGTTACATGTCATTGAGGGATGGCTCCATGATCATCACCAACATGACTTGTTGTTCTCATTGTGTGTCATTCACTACGACAACTACAAAAGTGATGATTTTATCAAATCATTGTAAAAGGATTGGTGTTTCCTTTCTACTCTCCAAGTAACTTCTCTACATTCATGGATAGCTACTTCTAAATTGGAGAGTTTCACATTAATACTATAATACCTTATATTTCATGTGATAGCACATGGATGCACTTCTTACTGACATTCTTTTCATCATCATGAGTCTCTTTTCATTCATTACTCCTAAAGAATCTTTGAGTCATCTACAATGATAATGCTCAACTTTCATTATCAAATTAAGTGGAGAAAATGATATGTTGGGCCTTCTTTTGGTCCAACCCATGGGAGAAAGCCCATTAGGGAAATTGTTGTTGGCTATTATTGTGGGGGTTATAAATACCTTGATATGCATTCAAGGAATCAACATAGACGTTAAATAAAAAACAACATGAAACAAAAAGAAAGAAGCGGCTGCACTTTTCTGCATTTGCAACGGGAGGAAGATTAAAGGAAGATGTGGAGAGAAAAAGAAAAGGAGGAAGAAAGATTTTGGGGCAGTGCTATTAGGGAATTTGAGTATTCTTCTTCAAGTCGTCTACTATTGTGCACTTTGTGAAAGGGGGTGTCTACCAAGAATCTCTAGGGTGGTGGATTGTAGGGATCTTTCCTACATTTTTATTTTCTTATATCTCCTTGAGAGTGTATTAATTGGAGTTTGAGGTCAAAACTTGTGAAGGATATCGTATCTTTGCATTATAGTGGATTCATCTGTTGGTTGTCCCTAGGATTTTTCCTTCATATTATGTGAGGGATTTCCACATAAAATCTACTTTTCTTCCACTATTTGATTGCAAACTATCCTTGGATTGACACACTCATTGGTAATGCTTCTGCTATTTTTTTGCACATCCAATTTGACCATATATCGTATAATATACATGCATATTTTTTGAAAAGTGGTATCAGAGTACATGAATGAATTTCAGAGCATTTGCAATCCACTGGGTTCAATGAAGATGGTTCTTTATGATGAACTCTAGGTGCTACTTCTTCTAATATCATTACCTAATAGTTGGAAAATGCTCATTGTGAGAGTTATCAATTCTACATGGGAATGGAAGTTGACACTGGACTAGGTGAAAATTAGTCTATTGAATGAAGAGATTAGATGAAGGGGCTTATGTAAAAGTGTGTTAGATATGAAATCTATTGAGACAAAGAGCACTGACAGAGCAAAAGACTGTGGTAGATCTCAAATGTATAGTGTGTCCCAAGATTGTGGGAAGGCATGTGGTAGATCCAAGTCAAAGAGCAGAGAGTTCTTACATTGTGTCAAGCTAGGTCATTATAAAAAGTATGCAAGGTTTGAAAAAAGAAACATAGGTGTGAAGCAAAAGACAATAAAGATGATGAAAAGAAAACTACAATGGAAATTTTTATATTATAGGTATGATGATGATGATGTGGTCTTAACATTCCAAGAGTAGTATTTGCACGTTGATGAAGATGATTTTGAGTGGGTAGTGGATAATGTAGCTTCTTCGCATGTGTGGTAAGGAGTTATTCCTTCATAAATGAAGGGAGACTATAGATGGGGGGATATTGAAAATTTTAGCTTCTCTATAATCATTGGGATTGGATACACTTGTGTTCAAACAAGTGTAAGTTGCAAACTCACACTTAAGGATGTTTGTCATGTCTGTGATTTGTAGCTGAGTTTGATGTCTGGTTCTTTATTTGAAAGAGCTTGTTGTCATCTAGACTTTGGTGGTGTAAAATGTATGATTGCAAAGAGGTATTCAGTTATTGTGCGAGGCAAGTTGTGTTGTACATTGTATAAGACCTAGGTAAAAGTTCTCAATGGTGTCATACATGTAGTTGAAAATCACCAAGAACTATGACAGATGAGTAGGAAGCATGAGTGAGAAAGGCCTACGCCTTCTATAAATGCATAGATTGATTCCTTGTGGAAATACCACCAGTGTCGATTCATTTAATTCATGTCAGACATGAAAGCATTAACAAGTTTTTTCAAGATAAGATCAAAGTTGATTACAACTTCTATAGTTGGTTTATTCAGACGACTACGATCAATTTATGTGGCTTCACGTAGTGGGACTAGGTATTTTCTCATATTCATTTATGATGCATCTAGGAAGGTGTGGATATACTTACTAAGGACCAAGATTTAGGTCTTTTAGTGTTTTAAAAAGAATTATTCCATGGTAGAGAGAGAGTCAGGGAAAATCTAAAGGGTCTCCTTACGGATAATTCCATAGATTACACTATAGGGAGACAAGACTACTACAAAAAATGAAATAGTACATGAGAGGATAGATCCTGGAACACCATAGCACAATGGTACAACTGAGAGGATGAACTGTACCATAGTGGAGAGAGCTAGATACATGTTAAAAACTGCACAATTGTGAAAGACATTTTGGGGTGAGGCAGTGAGTATTGACTTCAATTTGATTAATCGATCTCCATCACTCCCTTTTCAGTTTTAGATACCTAAGAAGGTATGGACGGGAAAGGATGCATTCTATACTCATTTTTGAGCATGTGGATCCAAGGCATATGCACATGTTCCAAAGAAATAGTGGAAAAAGTTAGATGATAAAGTGGTGTCGTGTATCTTTCTTGACTATGGATATTAATAGTTTGGAACATGTTATGGGATCTAGGGAAACGAATCATTAGCATACATAGAGATGTGACATTCTTTTTTAGTCAGACGACAATAGAGCCTAAGAGAGATGATGTAGAGACTACATGATTAGATGAAAGTTCTTATTCTGATGAGTAGGATGATGCCTCATCTTTTTCATAGATTCAATATTGAGATGGAAAAGAAGACTAGTATGGTCACCATAAGTAGAAGAGTGATGCACATCAAGTGGTCCTATTCTATATGTCCATTTTAGTGATTCAATATTCACATACAGAGACTTCTGTGTAGGGGGGTCAAGATTATCACTAGGAAGAGTCCTTAGAGATCAGTTGAAGAGGTTTTAGCATATTTTGTCATCCTTCACTCAAATATCTAACATCTCAAAACATTATGCCTCCTGATCAAGGGGTCCTAGAGACTATCTAAGAGGAACAAACGCATAGCGACATAGCACAGTGGCATCGGGCGATGCATATTGAGGTGACTTATTTGAAGTAAAATGATACCTAATTGCTTGTGATGCTTACCAAGGGATAGAGAGTGTTAAAGAACAAGTGGATCTATAGGATGAAGAAATATGACAATGATGAGGACACCATTTACAAAGCCATACTAGTTCTTAAGGGCTTTGGCCAAAAAATAGAAGCAGATTTGGATGACATTTTTCTCCTATCGAGAAGATGACTTCTATCAGATTGGATCTTAGCTTAGATTCTAGCCTAATATGGATCTTAAGTGGATGCATGTGAAGTCAATGTTTGTTCATGGTGACCTAGCAAAGGAGATCTACATGGAGTATCTAGAAGGATTCTAGGTGAAGGAAAAGATCACTTTGTTTGCATATTGAAGTTGAGTTTGTAAAAAGTTAAAATAGGCTCCCCGATAGAAGTACAAGAACTTTGATTCTTTAATGTAAAGTCATGAGTACCATAACAAAAGGCCATGTGTATACATTAGGAGGTTT